>LPNX010300694.1:207983-424123 GCA_001517045.1 Pseudotsuga menziesii
AAAATGGCTCTGCATGGCTAGACATGAGACAAGCTCGGGCTATATGGATAAAACTCAATGTCAGGGAAGGCGGCGTAAGGCTCAATAAGGCAAGAAAATCTCATGATAATGCAATTACAACTTGACATAAGGGAGTCCTAAGGGAAATAGGCCAACAAAATATCAAGAGGAGTATGAGGCTCTTGCAAAATGTCATGGAAATATTATACAACGGGCTCCCACACCCTAAGGGACAAAATGTCAGCATGGGCACCAAATGAAAATAAGGAACTAACTAGGGTACCCATGTAAGGTCAAACTCTACCACTCATATCATGCCATTTCTAAAATAGAAAGAAGGTTCCGTGACATAATAGAGTGGGTTCGTACCTAAGGCTATAATGAAACAGTCATAAGGTCATGCTAAATGCAAATGGTGTTGAAACCTAACCTATATGTCAGTTTAGACATGATACCTAAGATCGGCATGAACGGGTCAATCCAATGGCTGAAACGACACTCAAAAAGGTCTCCTACATCATAAATTAGTCCAAAAACGGTCCAAAATGATTAGAAATGGTCCAAACTATAGGAAAGGGGGTAAAAATTTTCAAAAATTTGAAAAATTTCTATAAATAGTAAAAAATTCAAAACATTATAAAACATTTGAAATTTTTACCCAATTGAGCTTAGATTTTCAACAGTGAATTCCTGGGGATCCAGTTGGCGGAATCCACAACCGTTTCTTCCAGGTACTTACCCATGCTCTACTCTTCCATTTTGATGCAATTTTTGTCAAATTCCATGGTGTTTTTGGATTTCTAGGAGCATCTAAAATAGGTGTTGTGGCCCACGTAGAAATTGAGGGTTTTTCTACGTATAGGGCTGGATATACGCAGAAAATGCCCTCACAGTCGCGTACATACATGGCTGTTTGGCAAACAGTCGTGTATGCGGCCATGCATAAGGTTTTTTAAGTTTTCTAATGGGAAAAACTCAAATTTTTTGTGCAAGATGGTCCTGGAATGGAGAGAATGTGAACATTGTGATATAGAAGAGGAAGTAAGGGCCAATCTAATGGCTCAACAAGCACTACGTGCATGTGGGCTCTACAAATTTTGGTGTTTTGGTGGCTTAAGGGCCAAACCAGGACTATTGCAGATGTTGGTGGACTACTGGGATCCAGACTTAGAGTCATTCCAGATAAATGGGATATCCCTCACCATAGAGGTGTAGGACATATACTTTATTACTGTACTTTTTCGACAGGGGGAAGTAGTGAACCTATGTTCTCGCAGGCTTGGAGGTGGCCTGACTATAGATGAGTACATTGCGGTGTACTGCTATCTAGACATGGAGAAGGTTGGGAGTCAGATCCCTACTAACTCCATACAGGTGTTGGGCCTAAAGGCCATCCTACTGACACTGGGCATGATAGTAGGCTTGGCTTCACTCCACCAGGCCTCACGACCTCTGATGTTCTATGCAGTGGAGTGCATGAGACCCATGGTATATGATTGGAGCACTACACTACTGGGAAACATGAAACATTAGCTCAGTGAGTGTAAGATGGGCAGAGTGCGAAAATTCAGTTTTAGTAGCATATTGAGCACATTTTTCTTTGAGCGTGTTCCAGGATTGAGCCCCAGAGTTGACGTTCCTCTACACTGGGTTCGAGATCCGGCCCAATGGCATTGGGCAGATGCGATGCGCAGACTAGGTGGAGGTAGGGTGTCCAACCCCTATCCAGCTGATTTCTTTCCATGGTGGCAATGATAGATAGTTTCCATTGATGACTACCCCTATGCGGGGATAGATTTTCAGGGGGACCCGGATATGCCGCTACCACCAAGATCGGCATACGGTGACATAGGTAACGAATCTCGACCCTCTCTTTAAATTTTTGAGTTATTTAATTTTTTTTGTGTTTTCTGATTATATGGAATCAAAAGACATATTTTTGGATTATAATACATAGTGACATCTACCATATCGATGCAGATGTGGGACCACAGCGGCCTGAAGGCTTCCCTCATCATAGACGGAGGGGAAGAGGAGATGATATCATGGGTGTGGATGCGAAGCGGATGCTCCAAAGCATTCATACCAACTTTGTGAGGATGACACATAGAGTTCCCATGGTGCAAGTCAAGGACTTTCCTGAGGCCATGCAGCGCCAGGTGGTGGGTGTACCACGAGCATGGGTGCGATTATTTCGATGGCTAGCTAGAGTCGTAGTGACATTCCATGATCACAACCCCCCTCCTCCTCCACAAGCTTAGATACCTGGGAGTGATACATTTTGTATTACTATGTATTACCGGAGTCGGATGTCAATATTCTGATACGACAGACTTGGGAAACCATGGGAAAGTCGTGCTTGGACTAGTCTCTTGTCCAGTTGCGACTTGCAAATAAGGTGAAGGTCCTACCAATTGGTAGGTTGTGTCAAGTCCCTGTCAACCTCGAGGGGCTATGCACATTTAGAGACTTTGAATTCATCAATATTGTCGATGACACGAACCCATATCCCACACTTTTGGGTATATATTGGACCATACATAATCATACCATTCTAAAATTTAAGAAATGATCCTCTTATTCGGGGGTGATGAGATGAGAGCAGTATCACCCATTGATCCATTGGAGGGATAGAGATACGTGGAGCCTGTCTACAACAAGGGATAGGGTGATTATCTTGACCAGATCTATAATGTCATTGCCTTAAAAAATGACTAAATACATCCTACTACGGATGGAAACCTGAGCTGGAAAAGTGATAGTTCATGCACATCAAATTCAAGAGAGGCCTTGGAGAATTGGCAAAATAGATTGCATGAATTCTGTTATCTCCCAAAATAATTTATTTTGATAGTATGAAGAATTTAACTCATGCAATGAAGGATATGAAGACCACTGATAGTTTAAAAGCCTCTATTTTTGATTTGGATGAAAATTTCACAAGTTCTAGCTTTATGTGGCTTAGGCAAGGACTATCATAGCTCATTAGCCATCGAAAAGCTATGTTTCGATGGCTAAATAGTTGAACATGGGCCAAAGGAAAACCACTAAAATCGGTTTGAGCAAGTAGAGTCAAAGTAATACTTTCGGTGGCTTAGGCGAGACTACAGAAACTAATTAGCCACTGAAAAGGGGTGCTTTCGATAGACTAGAAAGCGATATAAAAGAGGTTTAAACCTCCGAAAGCGAGTGGCAAGCAGCACCGGGAAAGGTACATTCGGTGGCTTAGGTGAGGCTCAGAACATCTCATTAGCCACCAAAAAGGGTCATTTTCAGCAAATTAGAAAGGGGCACAACATATACACTAACCACCAAAAGCTCGAAGATAAATATTGGCAGGAAAAGCCTTTCGGTGGTTTAGGCGAAAGCTATGGCGTTTGTGTTGATCACCGAAAGAACATTTTTTGACAGCGGTCGGAGGTTTAGTCCTCTATGATGCTGATGTTTCGGAGGGGTTGTCCTTTATGTCGTCGACACTACGAAGAGTCTTGTGGTTTGAAGTTCCGACACATTAGTGGTTTGAGGTTTCGATGTTTGAGTGGTTAGTCTTCCTGACCTCTGATGCTTAACTGTCGCGACGTTAGTGGTTTGAATCGTCGACACTACGGAAGCGTTTAGGTTTAAATTTCCGATCCTTAGTGTTAAGAGCTTTCGATCACCGACGGGTTTTTAGTTGTTTGTTCGGTAGTTAAAAAAGGTTTCTGACATGGTCGAGATCTATTGAAAGAAGAGATTGACCATGGCGATGGGGTAACGATTTTGGTGGTTTAAGCAAGAAAGATCACGTTTAGTTAGGGTAGTAGGGTATTTATTGTTTTTGGGGTAGCAGGGTTCATCAAAAGTATGCTGAGTGGGTAATGGTTGGATGTGGAATTTAATTCCGCATCCAATGAGCTCTCCCAATTGAAATTTGAGTAAAAACAAGGGGAGATATGTCGAAAATACAAACAAAAAAATAGTTTTTTCTTTTCTTCCTCCAAAATTAATAAATATTATTTTATTATTTTAACTATTATTTTATTAATTTTTTTTAGGAGGCCCATTTTGAGGTGAAATTTCCTCTAATAACGTTTAGTTAGCCGCCAAAATCCAGCGTTTCGGCCATTAGTTGATAGAATCATGGAGGATCTTAAACCACCGAAAAAGACAAAATAGGGAAACGGTTGGGAACTGTCACATCCAACCCCGTCAACAAGACAAAAGATCATTTTAGAGCATGATTACCCACCGAAAAGATATAGAGAATTCTGTTAGCTACCAAAAGTTCCTCTTTTTGGTAGTTAAAAGTTTTGATAGACTGGCCGCTTAACCACCGAAAGCGGACAGAGGTTTAAAAGCGAGTTTTTGACAGACAAAACCGGATTTTGGTGACTGCATATGGATTAGGGACATAAGTTAAAGATAAAAGGTGCCGACAGGAGTATCAGAAAGGGTCTGTTTAGATCTATTATGACAAAACAATGCCATAGAGTCATCAACCTTAATTGTCAAGCAGAAATTAGGGGGTTAACTGATAAAGAACCAGCAGCAGTGATCATTAGCATTGCTTCAATTATTAAAATGTTCAGTTAGTGAACTAGATATTCATTGTAGTTAGACAAGTAGTTAGGTAGGGTTTCAAACCCTAATTTGCAAAAACTGTCACTTTTGAGTATTTTTGTAAAAAACAGATCCAAGTTTTAGGATCTGGACTTTTTGTAAAAGGCTATAAAGCCTAAGATCGATGATATAATAAAGGGTTCAACTTCAGGGATTTATAAGCCTATAATGCTTTCAGCTTCTCATTTTACTCTTCATGAATATAAGCTCTTTTGTTATGATCTGTTCATCCATCAACTCTTTCTTTACTGTATTTATGCCTGAATGTGTATTTAGGTCATTTTCAGATTGATCAATAGCTGATAGCTGTCATCGTATTGTTTTTTTAGTGAAATTTGATTTACAAGTGCCATCCTTACCATGATTTGGCCATTTATATGCATGTTTTTTGCATGTAAATATGCCAGCCTGATGAGTTCTTCATCCCTGCACTTTATTGTCAACTTCTGAGCAATTGTAACTAAAATCCTTGTAATTGAGTGAGTTTTATGCATGCCTTGAGAGTGGAAAGGTTATATAGGTCAACTGACTTGATCCATATTAGAAGAACCTAAAAACATTTTAAGTTACGAGGCATCCTCCAGCAACAAACTAGAGGAGTTTCCTGGAGTGATAACACATTGGCGCTGTTGCTGGGGAGAGGAGACTGAAGCTCAACTTCCCTGGGATATGACACAGATCCTTGCTTTGATGATATATAAATCTTGGACACTATTATGGTTGTAATCATCTATTTGGTGAATCCATTGAGATAAGGTGGCTTCAAGAAGACCAAGTACCACAGCGAACCCTAAGGGGCCACCAATAACACATGTTTCAGATCCGGAATAAATTTCGAGAAGAGCTAGGGCTTTACTAAGACAGACCAGCAGTGCTACACAAAAAGCTACATCAGGTATTTCAAGAAATATTTCTGCTATTATTTCTTCTACTGAAACTCTTAATTATCAGGAATTTATAGATACATCAGAAAAATTTAGGGTTTGGGAATCTTCAAGCACTACTGCTTGTGAAGATCCAATCCCTGGTGACTCCACTGGGATTAGTATACCACCACCTTCTCAGTAAGTAGCACCACCAGTGCTGCCCTCCTCAACCCTATCTATATCCATTTCCACTATGGATTCCCCTCAATTGACCAATATGGAGAGGATCCTGGTGGCTAGGTATGCCCCCTTAATTTTTCCAAATCCCCTCTCAGCCATGCCAGCTAGGGATTATCTCAAGTATATGCCTAAGTTTACAGGGGAAGGGGATTTCACTGCTGAAGAACATCTAGAGGAATTTTACAGCTATGCTGAAATATTAACATAGAGAAAGAAGATGTATGGACTAGGGTTTTTGTGCAAGCCTAGATGGTCAGGCTAGGAATTGGTTTAAGGAACTACCTACTGGATCAGTGGCAGGCATAGAGGCCCTAGATGATATTTTCCTAAAGCAATGGGGAGAAAGGAGCGACCACCTCTACTATATCACAGAATTTAGCAACCTAAAAAGAGAAAATGGGGAGTCTATCTCCAACTTTACCAAGAGATTCAACAATATGTACAACAAGATCCCTACTGAAATTAAGCCCACTGATACCTCAACTAGGATAACTTATTGAAATTCCTTTGACTCTAACTTCTGCCTACTTCTCAGAGAAAGGAGGTCTGCCTCCTTAGCACTCATGCAGGATGCTGTCCTGGAGGTAGAGTCAAACATTATGGCATCTCAGAAGGTCAAAGGGAAGATAGACAGGAAGAAGCAGCCAGTAGACCCTAGTGGGTCTTTTACATCAGAGAACAAGATTGATAAAATAACCAAACTATTAGATAACTTGATTGCTGAAATGTCTAAATTGAAGGACCAAGGACATCTACCTATGAGGGGTAAAGGGCCAAGTGACTTTGCTCCTCGAAACCCTAATTTTGCTCCTTATAGAAGAGGTAACCCCCCAATTTAGATTCTCATAAGGGAGAGGAATCAAGGGTAAGATCAGAGGATAAGAACTCCATTTCAAAATGATGTATTAGAAGAAGAGCCAGAATTCATTGGAGAAGAAGGAGAAGTTGAAGACAATATCCACTGCATGGAGGATGAGGTGGACTGTTCTTTTCTGACACAAGCAGAATATGAGGATGCCCTAATTGATGAACAGATCACTGAAGAAGCTGTCTATCAGGATGATGGTCAGGGAGGTTACAATCTGAGGTCTAGGATGATTGCTCCTCTCAAGAAGAATGTTGTACCTGTCAAGCAGCCTGCTGCACCAGCTAGAAAGATCACCGGCTAGAAAGGTTATTGTTTTACCAAAGAAGGTGGATGTCACATCCAAATCATTGCAGAAACCATCACCTTCAGCCACACCTAATCAAGTCCAACTCAAACCTACAGCTCATGAGGTAAGGTTTCTAGATAGGCGACATCATTCTTTCAACCTCGAGTCTGAATTCAAAAATTGAAAATCTCTTTCCCTTTAATTGAGCTAATGAAGAATGATGCATTCAAGTCCTCCATTCTGAATTCCCTTCAGCCCAAGGAGCACATTGACACTGACTTTGTGAACCTGCAATATGACAAGCTTGTTGTAACCCTAGGCCCCATAATCGAAGACCTAAAGGACTCATGCCCACAATTCTACATATCCTTGAATATCCATGATAAAATCCTCCATAACTGTCTGCTAGATTCAGGAGCCTCTCATAACCTAATGCCAAAGGCTATGATGGATGAGCTTAGTCTCAGCATCACCAAGCCCTACCATGATTTATTCTCCTTTGAATCCAGGAAGTTCAAGAACTTGGGCCTCATCAAAGACCTTGTTGTGAACCTAACTTAGCTACCTTTGAAAAGCATCATGATGGAAATTGTAGTGCCTGATATACCTCCAAAATTTGGTCTCTTGCTGTCTCGGTCATGGAGCAAAAGACTAGGTGGAACCCTTCAGATGGATCTCACATATGCCACCATTCCCATGTTTGGAGGAGAGACTAAGAGGCTGTATAGGGAAAATCAGCTGGTATACATTATAAGCAAGGAGAGCAACTCAGTGAATCACCCCATCTATGCAGTGGACACTAATTTTGGGTCATGCATTTTGCAAATAGATGATTCTCAGTAGACATCAGTCCAGCTCGCTAAGCCCACCTGTCAGCAGCCCAAAGAAGTGACCATAGCAATATGGACCACGTATTTCGATGGGGATAGCACTCAAAGCTCAACAGGTGCAGGTGTAGTATTGATCTCCCCGTCTAAGGAAAACATCCATCTGTCTTATAAGCTTTATTTTAAAACCACTAACAACATAGTAGAATATGAAGTCTTGCTGCTAGGAGTGAAAGATGCCAAGGAGATGGGGATCATGTGCATGAATATTTTTGGAGATGCAGACCTCATCATACAATAGGTCAACAACATTTTTCAGACAAAAAAATCAGACTAAAATCCTACAGGGACTAGGTATGGAAGCTCAGAGAATCCTTTATGTTTTTTGAACTGTCATATATTCCTAGGGATTTGAATCACCTGGCTGATTCTCTAGCTGTCTCTGAAAGTCTGTTTGTTCCTCCTTTACCCCCTAAGCTCAGCTATGATGTTCAGGTCAAGTATAAACCCTCTCTTCCAGATAATGTAAAATTTTGGAGGGGGTTTGAGAATGATGATGAGCTTAGTAAATTCCTTCAGTTAGTAGATGAATTCTCTGACATACACATAGACCAGGAAAACCTAAACATGGAGGAATCCAAACAGCTCAAGTTAAGAGATAAAGTGACTGATCAAAACATTGTCCAATTGCCCAACAACTACATACCCTGAGGTCTAGTACCCCTGGAAGAAATGTTTAATCACAATGAAATCCCTTTCAAGACTGCCCAAAAGGAGCTAGATCCTGCTATCCAAGAGCAAAACATAGGGAGCCAAAGCCATCCTAAAATGATAAATATTTCCACTAGGTTGAATGCTGATCAAATGTCTAAATTTTGTAGCTTGATAAAAGAGTTTGCTGATGTTTTTTCCAGGGAGTATAGTGACCCAAAAAATTATGACACCAATATCATCCAACACAGAATTCCTTTGGAGAAGGACACCCTTCCTTTTAACCAAAAGTTGAGACCCATCATCCCTCTCCTATTACCAGTGATTGAAAAGGAAAGCCATAAGCTCCTCAAAGAAAAGATCATAACCCCCCTCAGGTATTCCAAGTGGATTGCAAACCTAGTAGTGGTAAGAAAGAAAAATGGAGAAATTAGGTTGTGTGTGGATTTTACGAACCTGAACAAGTGTTCCAAGAAAGACAACTACCCACTGCCCAAGATGGAACACCTACTACAAAAATTCTCGGGGGCTAGGGTTATGTCCTTCCTTGATGGATTCTCTGGATACAACCAAGTTGTTGTGCACCCTGATGACCAAGAGAAGAATGCCTTTACCACCACATGGGGCACCTTCATGTATGCTAAAATTCCATTTGGGCTAATCAATGCTGGGGATACTTTACAGAGAGCCTTGGACCTAGCTTTTGTAGGGCTAAAAGATAAGTTTGTGCTGATATATTTGGATGACCTAACAGTTTACTCTCACAGCCATCATGACCACATGTAGCATTTAAGAAAGATCTTTCTGAAGTGTAGAAGGCATGGAATATCACTAAACCCTAAGAAGTCCCATCTTGCACTCAGTGAAGGAAAAATTTTGGGCCATATAGTTTCAGCTGAAGGTGTAAAGATCGATCCTGTAAGAGTGGAATCAATTCAGAAGATGACAATACTGAGGTCAAAAAGAGACATTCAGTCCTTTTTAGGAAAAATAAACTTTGTCAGGAGGTTCATTCCTAGTTTCTCCGAGCTGGTAAAGCATATAACGGTCATGCTGAAAAAAGAGGTAGAAATAAAGTGGACTGACCAGGCAAGAAGCTCTTTTGAAGACATTAAGAAGGCTATTATGGAGGCCCCAACCCTGATTAGTCCTAATTACACCAAGAGTTTTTATATTTTCTCTTTTGCATCCTATGACACAGTGGCAGCTATGCTATTACAAAGGAATGATGAGGGTCTTGATCATATAATTGCATTCTTAAGCAAAACCCTGAGAGATGCTGAGCTAAAGTATGACCCAATTGAGAAGCAGGATTATGCTCTCATAAAATCTTTGAAGACTTTCAGAATCTACATTCTCCATGCAAAGGTCATTGCATATGTCCCTTCAGCTGCTGTGAAGGATGTTCTAACTCAGCCTGACATTGATGGGAAGAGAGCTAAGTGGATTTCCAAGCTCATTGAGTTTGATATAGAGGTGAAACCCACTAAGCTGGTGAAAGTACTAGGTCTGGCCAAACTCATGGCCAAAGAGAACTGTTAGCTGATGGGAATAAACTTCACATGTGTCAAATCAACACAGGTGCAGACTATGGTAGCAGTAGAAGCAGAAGTGAATCAAGATCAGAATGACATTCCATCAGTAGCTGAAAACATATCTTCATATGAGTGGTACTCAGGTATCATTCAATTTCTGCAAAAATTAGAAGTTTCTCTTGATCTCACTCCTAACCAAGCACGAGCCCTTAAGTTGAAATATGTTAAGTTTTGCATAATTGACAAACTGTTGTACTGGAGAGATCAGTCTAGAATTTTTCTAAGGTGTCTATATAAAGAAGAAGCAGAGCAGGTCATGCATTATTTTCATTCCAGCACATGTGGGGGCCACCACTATTGGAAAACCACAGCCCACAAGATCTTAAGAGAATGATACTATTGGCCTGTCCTCTTTGTTGATGTATGCACTTTTGTAAGGGCCTGTGACCAATGACAAAGATTTATAGGGAAGCAGCAGCTCAAATCCTTACCCCTTAGACCTATTGTGGTGAATGGGTCATTCTAGCAATGGGGTCTGGATTTCATAGGTGAAATAAATCCATCTTCCAGTGGATAGCATAAATGGATCTTAGTAGCCACTAGCTACTTTACCAAATGGATAGAAGCAGTACCCACCAGGAACGCCACTCATCAAGTCATCATGAGATTCTTATATGAGAATATCTTTATCAGGTTTGGTTTCCCAGTAAGGTTAGTAATTAATAATGCACCAGATTTCAAGGCCGGGGCATTAGTTAAAATGTGTGAATCAATGGGTATTCAACTGGTGCACTCCACATCATATTATCCTCAAGGCAATGGCCTGGCTAAGTCATCCAACAAAATCTTAGTCATAATCATCAGGAAACTGCTGGAGACAAATTAGAAAAGCTGGGATTCAAAGCTTAAGTTTGATTTATGGGCTGATAGGGTAACAGACAAAAGACAAAAAATCCATAGGGACTTCTCCATGCAAGCTAGTTTATGGCATTGAGGCCATTTTTCCTATCCAGCTCATCCTTCCAGTGTAAAAATTCTTTCAGGAAGAGGAATATGAACCAAATGATATGGTGAGAGGGATGATGGATTTGGTGGAGTTATAGCAAATAAGGGAGCAAGTTGTAGGAAAATCATAAGCCCATCAACAGAGGATAAAGGGCATGTTTGACAAAAGAGCAAAAGTAGACAACTTCCAGGTGGGAGATTAGGTCCTCAAGTGGGATGTTGTCAGACAAGATAAGGGAAAACATGGAAAATTTGACTCTTTGTGGATTGGACCTTTTGTGATATCCCACGTACATAATAATAACACCTTCAAATTGCAGAATCTGGAAAGTGAAGAGGTTTTTGATGGCCTAGTGAATGGGAAGTTCTTGAAACTCTATTTTATTTGAGGCTCCGAGTCCTTATTATTGTAAATTAGTTGATAGTAGGTTGTTTTAATTTTAGAATAAACTCCATGCCCAATGGAAAAGTAAATTATAGTGTTAAGTTACTTAGTTACTTTTAGGGAAAGGCATTTTTGGTCTGGGGTTCTTGGGACCTCACTGAGAGGTTCCCATCCCCAAGTAGGAGCCATATGTTATCTCCCAAAATAATTTATTTTGATAGTATGAAGAATTTAACTCATGCAATGAAGGATATGAAGATCACTGATAGTTTGAAAGCCTCTGTTTTTTATTTGGATGAAAATTTCACAAGTTCTAGCTTTTGGTGGCTTAGGTGAGGACTATCATAGCTCATTAGCCACCAAAAAGCTATGTTCCAGCGGCTAAACAGTTGAAAGTGGTCCAAGGAAAACAACCAAAAGTGGTCTAAGAAAGCAGAGTCAAAGTAACACTTTCTGTGGCTTATGCGATACCACAAAAACTCATTAGCCACCGAAAAGGGGCACTTTCAGTAGACTAGAAAGCGAGATAAAAAGGGTTTAAACTACCGAAAGTGAGTGGCAAGCAGCACCAAGAAAGGTACATTTGGTGGCTTAAGTGAGGCTCAGAACATCTCATTAGCCACCAAAAAGGGTCGTTTTCGGTAGATTAGAAAGGGGCACAACATATACACTAACCACCGAAAGGCGAAAGATAAATATTGGGTGGAAAACCCTTTCACTGGTTTAGGCGAAAGCTATGGCATTTGTGTTGATCACCGAAAGAACATTTTTTGATAGCGGTCAGAGGTCTAGTCCTCTACGACGCTGACATTTCGGAGGGATTGTCCTTTATGTCACTGACACTATGAAGAGTCTTGTGGTTTGAAGTTTTGACACATTAGTGGTTTGAGGTTCCAATGTTTTAGTGGTTAGTATTCCCCACCTCTGATGCTTAACCGTCGCAACATTAGTGGTTAGTCTTCCTGACCTTCGATGCTTAACCGTCGCGACATTAGTGGTTTAAATCATCGACACTATGGTAGTGTTCAGGTTTAAATTTTCGATCCTTAGTGTTTAGAGCTTCCGATCGCCGATGGTTTTTTAGTTGTTTGTTCGGCAGTGAAAAAAGGTTTCTGATACGGTCGAGATCTGCCGAAAGCAGAGATTCAACACGGCGATGGGGTAACGATTTCGACGATTTAAGAAATAAATATCACGTTTAGTTAGCCACCAAAATCCAGCATTTCAGTGGTTAGATGACAAAATCAAGGAGGATCTTAAACCACTGAAAAGGCCAAAATAGGGAAACGGTTGGGAACTATCACATCCAACCCCGTCAGCAAGACAAAAGATCATTTTAGAGCATGATTACCCACCAAAAAGATCTGGAGTAGTCTGTTAGCTGCCAAAATTTCCTCTTTTCAGCACTTAAAAGTTTCAATAGACTGGCCGCTTAACCACCAAAAGTGTATAGAGGTTTAAAAGCAAGTTTTTGACAGACAGAACCAGATTTTGGCGACTGCAGATGGATCAGGGACATAAGTTAAAGAAAAAAGGTGCTGACAGGAGTATCAAAAAGGGTCTGTTTAGATCTATTATGACAAAACAACGCCATAAAGTCATCAACCCTAATTTTCAAGGATAAATCAGTGGGTTAAGTGACAGAGAACCAGCAACAGTGATCACTAGCATTGCTTCAGTTATTAAAATGTTCAGTCAGTGAACTAGATCTTCATTGTAGTTAGACAAGTAGTTAGGTAGGGTTTCAAACCCTAATTTGCAAAAAACTATCACTTTTGAGTATTTTTGTAAAAAATAGATCCAAGTTTTAGGATCTGGACTTTTTATAAAAGGCTATAAATCCTAAGATTGATGATATAATAAAGGGTTCAACTTCGGGGATTTATAAGCTTATAATGCTTTCCACTTCTCATTTTACTCTTCATGAATATAAGCTCTTTTGTTATGATCTGTGTAGCCATCATCTCTTTCTTTACTGTATTTATGCCTGAATGTGTATTTATGCCTGAAGGGCTAGTTAAGCAATTTGCACACACATTTGAATTTGCTGATGAGAAACCTACATTAAATGTTGCACTTCAGACGATTAAAGAAAATATATTTTTTGAAATCCCTGTCAAAGCAACGAGTTCCCACCAGTACAGTGCGAATATCCAACAATGAATGGCTTGTTACAATCTATCTAGAGAACCAAATAATGATTCAACTAACATAAACATATCAGAGTCGAAGGGTACGCACAAATTCGAAGGAAGTGGCATTTTGAGCGACCATTTCCTCAAGCTGCTAAAAATCAAGAAAGTAAACATTGGGTCGCCAAATAACCCCAAGTTTTCCAATATAGGAGATTATTGAGATGATGAGACCGTCACGAATATCACAGACTTGCTGCATGATTTTCAGGACCTATTCCCTACTAACTTCTCAAAGATGAAAGGAATAGTAGGAGATTTGGGAGAGATGAAAATACCCTTGAAACCAGATGCTAAACCATTTAAGCAACGAACTTATACGTTGAATCAATGGTACAAAGATAAGGTAAAAATTGAGGTGGATCACATGCTTGATGTAGGAATCATTGAAACTATTGAGGAATCAGAATGGATCAGACCTATAGTGATCCAAGATAAGAAGACACCATATGAAATCATAATCTGTGTCGACCTAAGGAAGTTGAACGATGGACGCCTGCATGATACATTCCCAACACCATTCACATATGAAGTACTGGAAAGCATCGGAGGACAAGAGATGTATTCATTTATCGACAACTTCTCTCGCTATCACCAAGTCAGAATCGTGAAGGAGGATCGACATAAAATGACCTTCATCACATAATGGGGATGGTACCAGTATACCGTAATGCCATTTGGACTCAAGAATGCACTGTTATTTTTTCTATAATAATAGTTTCTGCTTTTAAATATTTCATACATAAATTTCTTGAGTCTACTTTGATGATTGGACTGTGTTTGGTCTATTAAGAGACCATATTGAGAGTTTGCGCATGATGCTGGGCCATTGTCACGAGTATTAGATCATGCTTAATTCAAATAAATGTATTTTTTGTGCACCATTTGGTGTGTTGTTTGGCCATGCCGTGTGTCATGATGGTATTTTGGTCGACCCAATGAAAGTTGTAAGTATTCTCGACTTGCCACCACCTGCATTAGTCACACAACTCATATCATTGTTAGGACACACAAGCTATTATAGAAAATGTATCATAGGATATGAAAAGATAACTGCACCCATGGAGAAACTGTTGAAGAAAGATGCAAAGTTTTAGTGGAGGCTTATTAGGAAATCTTTGACAAATTAAAGAACAAAATGGCCACTGTGCCAATACTTGAATTTTCTAGACTGGAAGAAGGAGTTCCATGTTCATGTCGATGGGTCATCTGTCGTGCTCTACATAGCGTTGATGCAGTGAGGTGAGGGTGCGCTTAACCAATCTATTGATTTTTCTAGTAGAAAACTGTCGATGACAGAGAGAAATTATAGGAATATAGAGAGGGAAGGACTCGCCATGGTCTATGCACTTCAAAATTTCCAACACTACTTGTTGGGTGGACATTTCAAAATGTACACAGATCATTCAGCTTTAAAATACCTGTTCAACAAGCTAGTGTTGGGGGGGAATATATGTCGATGCCTTCTCCTTTTTCAAGAATTTGATTTCGAAGTCATTGTTAAACCTGGTCGACTGAATGTGGGACTTGGCCACCTACCGAGGATAGAAAGCGATGAAGAACCAACCGGTATGGAGGATAACTTTCCTGATGTGCAACTGTTTGTAGTCACCATGATGGATGATCAAAATAAGGAGTTTAATGCTATCATCCAATTCCTGAGCACATGCTATGTGCCTGAAGGATCCTCCACTACACATAAGAAACATTTGGTTGTTAGAGCCACTGATTATATGTTGATTGTAGGACACTTATACAATATAGGCGCAGATGAAATATTGAGACGTTGTGTCTTTGATTACGAACGACAATGGGTAATGAGTGAAGCACATGTCGGTGTCGTAGGAGGACACTATGTTGGAAAGTAAACTATGCATAATATACTGCAATATGGGATATTGTGGAAAACCATACATATGGATACCAATATCTTTTGCCGACGCTACGATATTTTCCATAGGAAAAGAAAACCGTCACGCCATGATGAGATGCCACTCATGCCACAGATAACCCTTTAAACCTTTGATAAGTGGGTTGTTGATTTTGTTAGACCAATAAGTCCTCCAGGGAAGAGGACTGGTGCATGCTACATTATCACTACGATAGACTATTTAACTAGATGGGCTGAAGCCGCGCTAGTTAAAGACTGTACTACTGCGACTACAGTGAAGTTTTTATTTGAGAATGTCATGACCAAATTAGACTGCCCGAAAATTCTGCTAAGCGACCAAGGTACACATTTTGTTAACAAACTGATTGATGAGCTGAATACAGAGTTCCATATTCAGCTTAGGAAAATGACACCCTATCATCCTTAGGAAAATGGAATGGTTGAAGCCTTCAACAAGATTCTGGAGAATGCATTAACCAAAGTATGCAATGTGCACTGTGATGATTGGGATCAGAAAATTTCAGCTGTGTTATGGGCATACCGGACAACTTGCAAGCGAATGACATGGAACACTCCATTTAGACTAGTGTATGGGAAAGAATTCATGGTGCTGATGGATTATATTGTGTCGAGACTACGAATTGTTACGCTAACGGAAATGACTGATGGAGATGCTGTCGCGCAAAGGTTGTTGCTGCTCGTTCAGATGGAGGAAGAACGCTTCATCTCAAAGAAGCAAAGGAAAAAAGAATGGAATGATCATCCTATCCGGACTAAGCCATTCAAAGTCGGAGGACTTCTTTTTCTGTATGACACTAAGTTTTTCAAGCATCTACGGAAATTGAATACACATTAACTAGGGTCATATTTGATCGCACACATCAGTGAAGTAGACCTAGTAAAATTGCGTCAGCTGGACGGCACACCCATCATAGGAATGGTAAATGGAAGTCACCTAAAACCTTACTATGATGGCCATGACATGCCTGTGTAAGCTAGGAAGAAGGTTAAAAAAGAAGAAGATAAGAAATGAGAAAAGAGGAAAGGGAATTATTCTGTTGCATGTTTGCAACAAGGTATGCCAAACCACAGTAAGAGCGGGAATGACAGGATGGATGTCATTATAACACAGATAACCAGAAATATTGAGGTAGTTATGACAATAGATAAACATTGATTCGACAAAGTACAAGGAAAATGGTGGTGTGCGTTTTCATCCCTACAGTTGTTTCTGCCAGAACTTCCAGAACTGCCCTGATAGGTACATATTAGAACTCGAGTATGCGAGTTAATGTCAGAACGCATTGAATATGAAGCCCATGTGATCAAAACGATGTTGATCTGCCATCAAATTTTTTCCAACATGATGATCACATGCCTATAAATATGAGGCTTCATTCGACAAGAACTATTTTATGTGCACAGAGAGAAGAAGAGTGAACCAGATCTTGTAAGTAAGAGAGATGAAGCTCATAGTTATTGAGATTTCTAGGGACAGTGAGAAATTAGAAGTTACCATTTCTTTGATGTGCCCAATTGTTGAGGATATTACATCGCTGGAATAACAGTAGCAAGAGGAAGAACCAGAAGTGATGACACCA
This sequence comes from Pseudotsuga menziesii, assembly GCA_001517045.1. NCBI lineage: Eukaryota > Viridiplantae > Streptophyta > Pinopsida > Pinales > Pinaceae > Pseudotsuga > Pseudotsuga menziesii. Next base: position 224,990 of record LPNX010300694.1, read on the forward strand.
CCAAGACAACATACATTTCCTATGGCTAGTTTGACCCTTGTTCCAGCCTCCAGTTCGGGCTCTGCACCGACCCCTATTCAAAATCCACTGGTGAATCTTATGGTTACAGGTCCATGACCATTTGTGATGCAGAAAGAGGTTCCAAAATCATTAAGGCCAAAGATATGCAAGAAACATAAGGCTAAGGCCGTTGAGGATATGCCTAGTAAAGACATACCTACGGAGGACGGACCATAATCACCACCATGCAAAGACGTGAGTGCCACCATGCAGAGACGTGAGCTCCACCATTGAGGAACATAACCTCTTACCATTGTATGTTTGGCCAAGGAGGGTAGAGGCACGTGAAGTAAATATTCCAGCGAAAGAGTAATATTCCTTTGCGACATCCTGGATCCTTGCTAATGTACCTCTATTGATGAACATCATTCCCAAGCTGGAAAAGCTATATTTTCAGGATACTGATATGTGCAAGAGGGTGGGATTGGAGAGGAAGAACTATATGGTCATGACTCCAGCTGTTCCTCGTGAGACATAGTTGGTTGTGCCAATGAAATAGGCATGGTGTATATTGTGTCGATCCTATGAATTGGTGCGCTAACAGAAATGAATGATGGAGATGTTATTGTGCAAAGGTTGTTGCATTTTGTTCAAATGGAGGAAGAACGCTTCGTCTCAAAGAAGTAAACGCAAAAATAATGGAATGATCACCATATCCAGACTAAGCCATTCAAAGGAAGAGGAATTATTTTGCTGTATGACACTAAGTTTTTCAAGCATCCAGGGAAATTGAATACGCATTGGCTAGGGTCATATTTGATTGCACACATCATTGACGTAGATGCAGTAAAATTGCATAAGCTGGACGACACACCCTTCGTAGGAATGGTAAATGGAAGTCGCCTGAAACCTTACTATGATGGTCGTGACATGCCTGGGTAAGCTAGGAACAAGGTTAAAAAAAATAAAGAAAGATAAGAAACGAGAAAAGAGGAAAGGGAATTGTTCTGTTGCAGGTTTGTGATAGGATATGCCAAACCCCAGTAAGTGGGAATGATAGGCTGGATGTCATTAAAGCACAGATACCTAGAAATATTGAGTTAGTTATGACAATAGAGAAACATTAATTCGAAAAAGTATGAGGAAAATGGCGGTGCACATTTTCGTCCCTACAATCATTTCTGCCATAACTTCCATAACTGCCCTAATAGGTACATATCAGAACTCGAGTATGTGAGTTAATGTTAGAATGCGTCGAATATGAAGCGCATGTGATTGGCAAGACGTCGATCTACCATCGAATGTTTTCCAACATGACGAGCACATGCCTATAAATATGAGGCTTCATTGAAAAGAATTATTTTACGTGCATAGAGAGAAGAAGAGAGAACCAGATCCTGTAAGTAAGAGAGCCGAAACTCATGGTTATTGAGATTTCCAATGCTAGTGAGCAATCAGAAGTTACCATCACTTTGATGTTCACAATTGTTGAGGATATTACATCACTAGAAGAATAGCAGCAAGAGGAAGAACTAGAAGCGATGAAGCCACCAAGACAACATACATTTCCTATAGCTGATTCGACCCTTGTTCCAGCCTCCAGTTTGGGCTTTGCACCGGCCCTTGTTCAAAATCAACCGATGAATCTTGCAGTTGCAGGTCCATGAATATTCATGCCATATAAATAGGTTCCAGAATCATTAAGGCTGAATATATGCAAGAAACATAAGGCTAAGGCCGTTGAGGATATGCCTACTAAAGACATACCTGTGAAGGACGCACCAGAATCACCACCATGCAGAGATGCGAGTGCCACCATGTAGAGACGTGAGCTCCACCATTGAGGAACATAACCTGATACCACTGTATGTTCAGCCAAGGAGGGTAGAGGCATGTGAAGTAAATATTCCAGCGAAAGCACGATCTTCCTTAGCGACATCCTAGATCCCTTCTGACGTACCGCTGCTAATGAACATCATTCCCAAGTTGGCCAAGCTACAGTTTGAGGATACTGATATGCTCAAGTGGGTAGGCTTGGAGAGGAAGAACTATATGGTCATGACTCCAGCCATTCCTACTGAGCCGTAGTTGGTTGTGCCAATGAAATGGGCATGAGGTATTGAATGCGTGGGCCTACTCAACCTACTGCTAATGCAACACTTTGGTCGAGGCATGAAAGTAAGTACATATGTTCGACAACTCCTTGTTTATTTTCACAAAGGATATTTATGGCTTGATCAAACCTACCCTTTTGACGTCGAGCTCATCTTGTCGATAACAGGTCTATCAAAGTAAGGAGAAAACCTTGTGCCGTATCTATGCCAAATAGAGATACGATGAAAATGAAGCCAAAATATGACCTCCAGTGCGTAGGTAGGTGATTCATTATTGATCCTATAGAGGAAAAAATGGTGAGGTTCACAACAAAAATCCTGTCTTGCAAGATGCTACACAAGAGGTGACCCACTGAGTGCACTATCAGAACGGTAGAAATCGTAGAGTAGTGCGCAGTGGGTGTGATCTTCAACTGGTCGCAATACTTGTTAAATGAGCTCATAGAGGATGCAGAGCAAGAACAGGAGGACGATAAGGCCAATTTCCACTACTACTGGCTCCTGATTTTGATTTCTTTCACCGTTTGTTTGATCCCACCCGAATACCATCCGCTTGATGTCCCAGTGATTTTCCTTGGCACAAAGTATCCAAACCTCTGGGAGGATAAGGATGACAAGATCATGAAAAAGGACAATAACATTGAGTTCTTTCTTCATGTTGATGCGTTGTGCGATGTAATAAATAAACACTACAGAGTAAGGGCAACAACAATTTACAAATACTCGTCATTCATAAACTTCCAGTTTGGTGTCCATAGCATTATTCTTTATCCACGACGAGACCCAGAAAAGTAAGCACACCCGGCGGGGTTTATGACCATTGATGCTGATGTAGAGATGGTCATCCAAGATTGGTTTTAGGAATGGTGCATACTGAGCAACATGCAGATGGACTAGGGAGGAAATTAGGGGGATGAATAAGGAAATGGCCAGGAGGATGACCAAGAGAATGATGGGGGAAACGGGAAAGGAAACTAGATGCAGAAGGAAGATGAAGAAAATGATGACAATGAGCACAACATTGATTAAAATTATGGAGAAGACACACGTAGTGATAAGGATGTGCGGACTCGAAAGAAGTCCCAGGAAGAAGTGTAGGAGAAAGAACAGTCTCAATCGCAACATAAGAAGCGAAAAGCAGACAAATTGGCTAACACAGTCAATTTAGCTGAGGAAGACATAAGCCTATTGTTTGACACCATAATATAGGTTGCGAAGTCCAGCTTGGAAGGCATAAGTAAAAAGTAGCTGCTATTGACTGAAAAACTAGAGGACCATATCAATTCCCTGACTAAGGCTATCAATGAGGTCAAAAGCACACTCAAGGCTGAGAATTTTGGCGTGGATCCAAATGACATGTTGGTAACACCACTCCTATTGCCATCGATAAAGATAGACATCCAAGGATGAGCAATGGACATAGGGACACCCGAGTTTGATAATGTTGTCCATGGGTTTGAGACACTGTATATGGATTTCTATAAACTCATGCTAGCTAAAGTCTATGTTTTTCAGGATGCGGCTATGATCGAAATAAAGATCTAGGAGAATTCTCTTGTGTATCAAGAAACCAAGTAGAAAAGGAAGGCAAAGGGTCAGAAAGCCCTTATTCATGAGAAATAGCAAGAGATCGAGGCACACGAACAGAGTAGGCTTGCACTGGCTGAAGTCATTAAAGACGAAACCGTAGAGTTCCCTCAAGAAGAAGGCCAAGAAGATGTAGATATGGCTGCAAAGGTAGCACGCCTATCCCAGATTGCTACAGACCTAAGAAAATAGGTCGAGGAACTAAATGCATAACAGACACCAAGCACGCCTCTTGAGGTGCTTGAAGAACGCAGGAAAACAACATCCGAGGCTGTTGCGAGGATAAGGCAATGAGAACAACTCTACACTGAGGCAGTGGAAGCCATTTTCGCGACATGGGAATCGCTTCTGGAAGATGAAGTAGTGGAAAAGATTAAGGAATATGCATGACATGATGATTTGAAAATCACAGCGGTCAAGGCAGACATGAAAAACCTGTTGGTTAAAGATAAGGTTGCACAAGTAGCTGAGCTAAAGCAACTGTAGCAGGAGGTAAAAATATGTACAACAAGGAGCATAGTAGGAATAATGAAGTTGCAGCGCACCAATCGGAAGTAGAGCGAGTTACAGGGATCATTTATCCTGTATAGCTGAATCGCCAAGTTATCACTCAGTCGTTGGAAGAAGGATCGTCAGAACATATCAGTTCTGACCATGTGTAACATTTTTATAAGCAAGATAAAGAGGTCAGAGAGGGTGTTTCCTGGGTGCAACAAATCTTTAAGGAGTTTCAAGACAAGGTTGGTCCTAGGGCGCAACCTACACCAGAGACTTAAATTTTCCTAGTGGCTTAAATTTTTCTTAGTGGCTCGAGATGAGCCACATGTGAGTGTTGGGGGCCAATTGGGCTAGGAAAAGTGCAAGGAAGAACTTGAAGCGCAAGTGCAAGAGGAAAAGTGGGAACACGACGAGATAAAAGCAGGTAAATGATGGAAGGGAAGCACATAGCAGAGAAAGCTATGACAAGGATTGGTGCGATGCGAAAAGAGCACCTAGAGTCGGTGGAGGTGTGACAAGTAAAAGAGTTAAGGATGAGAAGCAGAAGGTCAGAATACTACAGGAGTCAGAGTCGGTAGAGTACTAAAGGATGGGTTTTTGCGGTTATTTATGGCCTTTACAGGTAGGCTAGAAGACATTTTCGCAGCTAGTAATGGCTGTGATCAATGTAATGCAGGAATTTTGCGGCTTGTATGGCCTGTCATCCATGTAATAGAAGATATTTTGTAGCTACTTCTGAATGTAATAAATGAGCTGTACTCAGTCGACCCTATGCGGTATTGTAATATCTATAAATAAGACAAACCCATTCTATATAAGGGTTTGCTTCAGTATTGTTTGCTGTTAGCTTCAAGAAATAGTTTCAGGTTCGCTTCATTAAGAGTTGGTAAGAGTATAAGTATTGTAAAATATCAGAGAGGATTCTGATAGAGGAGGGCTATGGAGTCATGGATCTGCAGCTTTGTGCGCAGGCCATTTAGTAGGAGTTAATCTGCTGCTGAGTGCATAGATAGTAAAGTAGAAGAGTCGATCCAAGTTGTGTGCAGATCAATAGGAGTAGATAGAAGAATAAACCAGAGAGCATGAGATAAACAAGAGTCTGAACTAAAAGAAATATCTTAAAAAAGTGAGTAAGTTGCATATTGCAAGGTGCTACCTATATTTCTCATGCCAGATGAAGAGCACCTTGGTGGTTTTTCCCAGATGGATTTTCATGTTATTTCCTGTGTTAATGAATGATTGAATGTTGTGGTGAATGTTTGATTAACTTACATTATTTATGGTTATTTCTTGAATGAATGTCACAATACTGATAAATAGTGAGTGAATGAATGATTAAAGAATCATCAAAGAATTGTGTATTATTCCAAGGTTAAACATTGCCAAGGCATAATATAAGTCACATCACAGTCATTCACTATTAAGGGAAAAGTTGGATCGCACTATTGCACCAACTGTTAAGTTGTTAAGGACAAGGTTATGTTGCACGCTGGTTGTTGTGCACAGTTGAGCCTATGTCGAGTAACGAAAGACTCCATCCTTCCATCTCTGTCAAGCGCCTTGGCCGCACGCCAATGCCTTGTAATCCCTTTCCAACTATGAAAACATGGTTATGGCAGTTAGACATTAAGATATCTTAGGTGAGACTGCACTTGCCTTGCAGGTGTTGTCGATTGAGCTTGCTGTGTCGGGCCGATGTCTTTAGTTTTTTTGTTGTTGTTGAACCTGGGTCGTGTTAGTGAGGAAAAATAAGCCAACAGATGCTGTATATTTTCAAAATCCAGAGGAAAATGGGTGTGGTCTAAATCAATATGAAACAACGTTGTACGTGTAACTATGTAAAACCTACAAAAAGAGTAGAACGCATCCAAAAACAATGAGAAAATAGTCAAAATAAAGCATAAATATAGTATTAATTTTTATGGAAATTTGTGAATTATATTTGGTTTTTGGTGTTCTTTCTATTGTATTGCTTCCAATCAGCACAAGCAAACAACATTGTCATTATCTGATATGGGATATGAATGAAGTTGATAGGTCTCACCTAGTACCCGCTACAACAGTTTGAAGATTCTTCATATTAATAAATACCTAGAATTTAAAACTGTCTACCAGAGGAAGGTGTCGACGAGTTACTACTGAGCAATTGGGGAAAATGGCTCACGCAATACAACTTTAGGTACAAAGTCTTGATTTTTGATATGATTCCTTAACTATATACATGGATTCTAGCATAGTGGGAACTTCCACCAAATCCCCATGCTTTTTGGTAAACATGTTAATAACTCACATTTTTACCATATGGTCATGACTTGACCATGGCCAGTGGCCACCGGGATTCAAATTTGAAACTTCATCCCCCCTTCAAAGTTACATAATTTTAGTCAAATAAAAAAATTGTGTTTGAAGCTACACCGATTTAATCAAATAGAAAATTTTTAAATAAGTAATGGAATCGTGAATAGATAAAATGTTGTACATACCTACGAATTCATAGAAAACCAATCAACCATGAAGTTGATCTCCTCTAGGAAAATGAATTTATTTATAGATTTTTTTGACAGGTTGGCATTGGAAGCTTAACCCTACAAACTCATATGGAGGAGATATGGTAGGTGGAACTTGGAAGTAGCTCGACCAAAGTGGAGTAGAGGTGTAATCATGATAGTATATATTGATGGTTGAAGCCATGGAAGCATGAAATTGCAGTGTCAACTTGATACAACAAAAAAAATAGGGTGGGATCTCCAGGATTGACTTGATACAATAAAGGAAACACAACGCGGGATCAACAAGATTACAAGAATTTTATGGATTATGGAGTTTGTGAAAAATACATTGAATACTAACTTAAGTCATGAAGTCTAAACTTCAAAAGCCACGACGTAGTATGTGGTAACTACTAAATTGGTAAGCCCACTACCTGCAACAATTATGAGCCACCAACCAATTTTAATGAAGTTGTTGCTACCATTAAATATGTTAAACATGTAAGTGCCAACACTAATAGTCTACTAAGAGAACCACTCAAGCCATGGGTTGCGATCCCATCAACATAAGCCTGTCAATGATATTATTAGAGGCCCAACGGATCATGGTCCATATATGATCAAACACCTGGAGAATGGATAGTAATCGAGTACCAAGTTCCAACTCACCTAGACATCATGGGATACATCCTGTGGGGCCAGGCATTCCCACTGAAAAGCATTGGACGGGAAAAATTTGAAGTTTCCCTTCTATTGCAATTTTATGCAATAGTGGTTAATTTAATTATTGATCGGCTTTCCAACAAATTAATTTCTTTTTGAATGGTAAAATTCGTGGTGGTATTATGTGATGTTTAAAATGGCCTCTGAAGGGCTCTGAAGGATTCAAATTTGAATCCTATAGGGAATCATATTAAAAATAGCAATGTTCATTTTAACATGATTATACCTTTAGGGTGTGTAGGTAACAATCCTTTTTGGTACATTTAAATAAAATCAAAAAACGCTTTGGGGTCCATGATTGAATAAATACTAAAAAAAACCACAAAAATGTCTCTCTCTACCCACATATCCTTTTATATAGCCTCTATCAACAATGTGGGATCCTCGTGGACTCAAAACAAATGGTTTCAAAAAATTCAATACCAAACCATTTTTACTTTTATTTTCTACATAACTAATAATCTACTATCATGGAATCCATATTTACATAACTAATAATCTACTAGCATGGTGAAATCTATATTTAGACGTTTATTAATTGTTTAACTCTAAGTATGTCGATAGACGTTGTTATTTGAGATTTGGGGTGGACTACGACCTATGTTTTTTCATCTATGAACCATGATAAGACAAGTGTACTCTCGAGATTAATTCTATGGCACTCGTTCAAAATTAGATATAAACAATTATAACAAAAAATAATATAAAAAATATGATGAATGTATAACTAGTAGCAATGCATGGATAACTCATAAGTGATGAATGGATAACCAACAGTTCATGGAAGATAAATATAAGAATGTGAGAAAAAAAGAAAAAGGAATATAAAAAATAACTGATAATTGATAAATGGAGAACAAGAAGAATGTCAGTAATAACATGTAGTTAGGCATGGATAAATCAAAGTTGAACCCATTTAACTAGAAGAATATCACAAATAAAAAACTATTTCAAAACTGTCTCCATTCCATAACTATCTCTCTATTCCATAACTATCTCTCAACCATTTGATCCCTATCGAAATTGTTAACCCAAAAAATCCCACATTGAGAACTACATGACCTACACCACCTAAAGACATGTAAGTACGACCCTCATTTGAACCCATTTGACCCCCACACCCTCAAGAAGGCTTAAAAATATGAAGAAGGGCTTAAAAACCCCTAAAAAGATCCAAACTATCTCCCATAAGGGCTAAACCCCCAAAATGGGGCTAAAAACCCCCAAAAGGGGCTAAAACCCCCAAAGGAGCTAAAGCCCCAACCAGGGGCTTAAAACCTTAAAAATCATGAGAAAAAGTATAAATAGAGGGGTGGGGGTCACTCTCAAAACACTTATCATCTCCCTACCGTTACGCTACCTATGTGAGTGTCTTGAGACCCTTTGCCTCTCAAGCCATTCACCCTCCCTCTCTTCCATTCCTCCATTGAGCCATAGCTCCCCATTCCTAAGAGAGGTGCTCTCCCAAGCTAGGGCATGATGGCCCATTCCAACCAGAGAAGGTATAGATGTCTTTTCGGTCTTTTGATTAGTTAGATTGTATTTTTCTAACATTATTTGTTTGCAGTTTTATTGCTTAACATTTTCTTGCAGGTTTCCATTGATTTCTTGCAGGTTCTCTTGTTTTCTAATAGTTTGTATGCAGGGTTTTGGAGCTTGGCCCTAACCTTGTGTGCAGAGAGGTTCCATTTCATTTTCTTTTCATTTCCTTCTATTCTTCCATTCTCACAGGCACCTTACCCTTCCGTCCTATAGATAGAAGGGAGCCATTCCTGCTCTGTAGCAAGGGTGAAAGCACTACTACAGATTTGAAGACCATACCAGGTTGATCCCACAGAACCCCTGGGTTTTATGTCTGCATTTTAGTTTTACTTTCCCTAGTTTAGTTTTCTTTCAAATCTAGATTAGATATATCTTTTCCTACATTTTTAGTTATTGTCGAGCCTCCTCAAGGCCAAACCGAGCCCATTTGGCCACAGTACAGGTTACTGTCGGCCGGATTTGGCTCAGGTTCAAGAAATTTTCATCTTTCGGAATAGGTCGCTCTTATCGGGATGAAAGGTGCGACAAGGTTGCTCATTTAGGCCCAAAAGGTGTGACTTCATCCTAGAAGCTATATCGCTTATGTCTATAGTTTCTGAGCGACCCCCTCGCCTGTTTTGGGGAAAATTTGGAGACCCCCTCGCCACATTTTCCCCAAAAAGAGTGATATGTCTCTCAAATTCATATTTTTTTTTTAAATATTAGGGACTATCAGTGCGGCTCATCTGCCTCTGTCCATCAAATATGTGTCTATTTCCTTTTAGCATATGTTTCTTTTATTAAAACATGTGTAAATCACTGGTAAATTAAAAGGTTAATTGCTTTAATGAATCTGTTTAAAACTTGAATCAAAAAATTACTGTAGGTTTCAATTCTTAAGTTGAAATTAACACCTTGCCTAGCCCTTCCTCCTCTACCCAGTCATAACCCTTCGGGCTATTCTGGGATAAGATGAAGGGTGAAGCTCATATAATAATAGGCACTTCACCTGTCATTTTTCTAAACCACTAAAAACAGGTGACCTGGAAGGTAGAGGGGGTGGAGACCGATGGGGTTTTCATGATGTTTGCGCCCTCCCTGTTGATTGATCTTGCATCTGAAGAGTGACCTAAGGATCTATATATGGGATTAGTCCCATTGTATTGAGATCCCGGCACCCTTTCATGGTTGAAGAGAAATACAAGTGTAAGGAAGTCACCAAGTCAGGTTCAGATTCAGATTCAGGTATGGCATGCATTCAAGTTTCTGTTTACAATTTACTGCTATGTTAAACAATCTATTCACATTATAAGTTCTGCAATACAATCTCTATATACTATTCATAATCCATACAATCAGCCACTAAATGTAACAGAAAGATAAAAGACATACACACAAACCATACCACATAAAACAACCAAACTCAGTTCATGACGTTAAGCTAGCCCTTAAAATTTGTAATTTACACTAATTCAACCATCTACAGTCTTTGAGGATATAGTTCCTTGACTGCCTAAACAGTGGGAAGTACTTGGGCTCAACTTAGAAATTCATTGTGAGGAGTACCACGGGAACCCCAAAGTAGTTGGCCGCTGAGAGGAATTGCCAAGCGAAACAGGAAACGACCCCCACCAATTGACTAGCACTCCCTTGAGGAAAAAGACAAGCATTGTCTTCTGGAAGCCTTGGTGGCCAAGTGACCACCTGAGGACAATAGGAAGCCATTAAAATCGGGGTCCAAAAGTCATTTCCATATTTCACCACTTGACATACATATCAGACACAATTGATCCCCCATGTTCTTCCTCACGCCTAAGAGAGGACCCACCACAGTTCGGGTCCTTCAACCAACACCGTCGAGACCATTCTCGATGACCCTATACACCATCAGAAGGCCACACAACCTTTGATTCAGACTCAGAATCATACCAATCTGATCTAGGCCTGCATACTGCACCATCTAGCCCCATGAATGGTGCAAACTTAGATCCATTTTTTGGCTTAATGATTGGTAGTGGACCCATGTCCACACCCCACACCACCACCAACACCCCTACTGGTGGTCCCAGCACGATCATGCAAACCGTCATAAGCCATATACCACCACCCATATTGACCAGTCAAGTTGTCGCACCTATAACACATGGGGGCAGTGTCCCTTCCACCCACACAATCCCACTTGGCATGCTTGGGGGAAATGGCCCTTCCACATACACTGCCCCCCTGTCACACATGGGGGCAGTGGCCCTTCCACTCACATAGTTCCGTAAACCACACTTGGGGGCAGTGTCCCATCCACAACGGTGCCACAAGTACCCCCAGTTATGCAGGTGCATCATGTCCCTGCAAACCCCACCACCATTACTGCCCCATCTCACATCAACCTTGGGTCAAACCTTCCTTTCATGGCACGCCTAAACCTTCCTGACTTGGCTTAGTTAACAAATGACCCTATCAACCATCAAAAATTTTGGCCTACCATGCCAACCAAACTTCCCTCATGCATTCCCAAGTTTGAAGGGAAGGCAGGGGAGTGCCCCCAAAACCACATCATGGCATTTCACCTATGGTGCTCATCAAATAGCATTGTGGATGATTCAATCAGGCTTAGACTGTTCCAATGCACTCTCACAGGTGCTACAGCCAAGTGGTACATTGAGCTACCACAAGCCAAGTACCCAAATTTTAACTCCTTGGCTTTCATGTTCCTGCAATATTTCCAACTCCCCATTAGATACGATGAAGGGGTGGAGATCTTGTTATCTTGTCGCTAGAATATTGTGACCCACATAACCGACCACATCCATGAGTGGCAGTGATGCCTTAGTTTGTGCAAGATTCAACTTGATGACAGGATCTTCTTGTATTGGTTCCTAAAAACTTTGTTACCACCTATAGCAAAGGACGTCACATCTGAATGTCCCCAATCCGAAGAGGAGGCCATCTTGAAATCCCAATAGTTTGATTTGATCTATGCATAGTCTGGATACCTTTACACTATCATTCCAAATGCTCCCCATGCAGGAACCTCCTACCAGGATGCAACGGGGGAATCCCATGCTGCATATGGCATCATAGGTTCTGTCTCCCAACAACCATAGCACTGTCCGACTCCACATGTAATACCACCACAACCAAGAAACACCTCTAGTGTTTCCTACCAAAACCAAACTCCGGACTATGCAAGAATGATATTCCAGTATGGAGCCACAACTTCTTATGCACAACCTGCGCCACCGTAGCATGCCCAGGAATTAGCTTGGTCAGCACAATAATATGTGGGACAAATGCCCACATTTGTGGTACCTCCCCCCAAAGTCTACTATGCACCACATGTACAAGCCGCTCAAGCCCTTGCCCCAGCTCCACCTGCTCCATTGGGAGATGTGTTTGCATAGAAAAACCATCCAACCAGCCAGCCACCAACAATCAAATAGGGAAATCCATGAATAATCGACCCCCGAAACAAGGCAACAATCAACCGCAGGGAGGTGGTCAACAACCAAATCCTCCCAACAATGCCACGGTAAACCGACCAGCCCAAAATCCTCAATGACCAAATGCACCGAGACGCAACGCTCCATTGCGTACAAACCAACCGTGCACACTATCCTAGGGCTATGGGTACTACACATACGAGTGTCCCTTCATGGGTCGTGCTAAGCAGGCCATTAGGAACGAGGTTCAACATGCCACCAATACAACAGAACAAGCCCAACCCAACCCATCTCCACCAGGACCTCCACCTATGGTGCTCCAAAACCCATTACCAGTCCAAGGACTGGTAGCAACTACACCCCCTCCCCAACCCAATCCCAATGCCCCATGGGAACCTACGATGGCAGAAATAGGTGTTCACCACCTGCTAGCTATGACAACTGAAGAGGTCAATTTATAGACTAGACAAAATTATTACAGAACCAACACCAAACTCGCTGACACATCAGCAGCATCTACGTCCAAAACAGTCGATGTACCTCTTCAGTTACCCCCTTTCCCTCCATGCCCTGCCATACGATGAGTGACCAACAACATCATGGCTAGAGCTGTTTTCAGCTACATCATCGTGGATGATTTGTCCCAAACACCTACCGCCATGTCCGCTCTTGAGGTATTTAAAACTTGCCCAATGTAGTGGAAATCCTTACTAGCCACCCTTGTTGCTGTAGACCCCTCTGACTCCAAGTTGATCACATTCGACATGGAGAATGGAGAACCATGGATTCCATCAACCATTTCCTTTGAATACCTGGTGTCTATTGGAAATTTGGTCGTGCACCAGTGCATAGTGGATGAGGGGGCATCCACGTGCGTTATGTCTACCCTAGTTTTACAGAAGCTTGGATCCCCAATTCTGCAACCATCATCTACTACTCTGTGGGCTTATGATGGCCATCCCACTAAAGCCCAAGGAATCCTTCCTTATGTTCCCATCACATTGGCTAGGAAAATAGTACTAATTGACATAGAGGTTGTCAATGGTCAGTTGGACTATAACCTCCTCCTCAAAAAAAGTTATATGTATGCCATGAGAGTCGTAACATCAACTATTTTCTACCTCATGAGGTTCCCTCACGAAGGGAAAATCATGACGGTTAACCAAATGACTTATCACGATCCGTAAGGGCTAATGAAACCTACCAACATTATCCCTATGATCAACACCATTGATCCACAAGGGAGAGCCACACCCACCAATGTTATCCCTATGGTCAACACCATGGTTGACAACAAATTAGCCTCGCCATTGTTGAATGTGGGCCCTGGGTTGTTTTCTGATACCACTATGAAATCTTCTTTCCCCTTAGTGTCACCACCACTGAAACCAAATGAGATTGCATATTTGTGCATGCTCTCATCCAGCACTACTGCACCCAAACATCAACCGTAGCCACAGCCCCAACTGCAACCACAACACCATCGACAACCGCAACATCATCAACAATCGTAGTATCATCAGCAGCCATAGCATCACCAATAGCCGCAACATCATCCACAGCTGCAGCATTATGCACATCCATCACCACAACCTCATCCCCACATGCAACCATCAGAGAGTTATCTGGGCTCCTCCCCAGTCCACACAATTCCTTTCCTCTTTTCCCTTCATGGTGTCATGAGCAAGTCAATGATGGCTACCTTAAACTTACCCAATTTTACATTGGGAAGTCCTGTGTGGGACCTTGATCCGCCGAGCCAACTACCATTGGCCTAGGTAGTCTTAAACCTCATGCAACTCATTGCGGTTGAATCTCATCCTCCAGTTGGCCCACAAAAACCAACCACCCCACCTACACCGCCCCACCCAAAAAGGGCCAAGGGAAAAAACATGAAAGCTACCGTTGAGACTCGTCAGATCCCGCCTTGTGCCATTTGCGAAGAACAGGGCCATCCAACTCAAAACTGCCCTGAGATTTCCATAATCCGTGCGCATTTGAATGCCATGGATACAACGAAAAACCTCCCCATGGTTGAACTCCCAAGCGAGACAATAGTGAGAAACAAGTCATTGAGAACAAACCATGCTTGCGCTCTCTATGGATTGTATGGACACTATTCTCACAATTGCCAAGACTTGTCTAAGTTTTGAATGGATCTGGCCAACCTTCGACAACATTCCCTTGAATTTGAGATCACTCTGATTGAAGAAGTTCACCCCCCACCTCCTTCTTTGGACACCATGTCCATTTACATGATGTCTAGTTCTACAGACCCTCTTGTCTCCACCATCACTGATGGTCCATCAGACCTGTCTCTTCATTGCTTCCATAATGATGAGGAGATACTTGAAGCCTTAACCACCCCAGAATACCCATGGGACGACATCCACCATCGCTCGTTCTTCCTCCCCGAAGAGCTTGTGTCGTAGTCTGACAAGTTTTCCGTGGAAACCAAAGATTTCATTCATGGGAAAGTCGACTTGTTCAAAAATCCCATTCTGACACCAGATGCCTTCGAAGACGGGAACATGGCCAACATCTCGCCAACCATCAAAATCAACATCTCAACCAATCCTAAGGTTGTTGAAGAAATCATGCTGGGGGCATCTTGCTCCCCAGAAGAAGTTGCTACCTACAAATATCTCTTCCAAGAATTATGCGACATCTTTGCCTGGTCTTACACTAAAATTCCCAGGTTGGATCCATCCATCGTGGAACACCACATCGAAACATGGCCTGATGTGGACCCCTTGCACCAAAATCAATGGCCCATCCATCCTTCCAAAGCTGCCACGGTCAAAGCCGAAATTAAGAAACTACGCACAGCTGGCTTCATTTACCCCATTGCGTACACCACTTGGGTTTCTAATCCTGTTCCCATGAATAAAAAAGAGGGTACCATGTGCGTTTGCACATAATTCCATGATCTAAATGGGGCATGTCCAAAAGACAACTTCCCAACACCCTTCATTGATCAGATTATCGATGCATGCACCGGACATGAGGTCTTTTCCTTCATGGACGGATTTTCTCGATATAACCAAATCCAGATCTGGAAAGAAGATCGTTACAAGACTGCATTCACAACCCTGTGGGGCACATTCACCTATCGAGTAATGCCCTTTGTTCTAAATAATGCTGGAGCCACCTTCCAACATGCCATGACACACTATTTCCATGACCTCATCCACATCATGTTGGTCTATCTTGACAACCTCATTGCGCGGTCACGAAAGCAAGCACAACACATAGATGACTTGCGGCAAGCCTTCCTGCGATGTCGCAAGTACAAAATATGCTTGAACCCTTTCAAGTGTGTTTTCTGGGTCCCGATGGACCATCTCCTAGGGTTCATTGTGTCATACAAAGGAATGATTGTTGATTCTTTGAAAGTCCAAACCACTTTCCCTCTAACGTCACCTCTTTAAGTGACGCTAGTTCAGCTTGTAATATAGTCTTGTCCCTTTTTTTTACACATTTTTTAAAGTGAGTCTTATGTATTGTTTCCCCTCATTGCTCCAGATGGATCCTACCTCGGATCGGTACATTGGATTTGCCGATGGAGCGAGCAGATGGTCTCCAAACTTGTCCTCAACTGCATGGGTCATCTACTCCCCGTCGCACGAGTTGATCCATATCGACGGAATATGTGTGGGCAGTGCGACCAACAACCAGGTTGAATATGATGTGTTAGAATAATCAACCCATAGTTAGCTACCTTAGACATTAATTATCTCCATTTTTGTCTTATTTTCCCATTTTCCATATTCCACTCTATGCAAGTTGTCCTCCACATGTCCTAGATGGTCAAACTTGCTAAAACTAAGTCATGGAGCGCTTGGGAAACCTCTTGGGATGATTTTTGCTTTATTCCTAGCCTTCCTAGTGCATATCTGCTTTTTTCTGAGTTTTAAGGCAATTGGGAAAGTTTGACTAGGTGAAGTTAACTTGTTTTTTGTCCCCATCATCCTCCACTCTTTTCTGCTAATAAAAGCATGTATGAGTTGTCCTACCATCACCTATTATCCTCCCTAATTGATTTTGCCAATTCATGAGCTCCTAGACAGATTTGGAAGTTGCTTTATGCACCTATGGGGGATTTGCTTAGTTTTAGTAAGCCTGCTTTTGACCAATTCAAATGGCATCCCAATGCATTCGAATTTCTCATGTAATTATTTATTTTGGCAGCCTACGACTTCACAAGGTTGTCTATTGTACACTTATTCAATACATATTAGTGTTCTGCTCCATATTCAGTCTCCTTTGTGTGTAATTTGCATGTGTAATTTGGAATTTTTGTGAGTGTAATTGTTCTAACACCTGGGTTCAATTTCCACATGATGGTGTCAATGGCCTCTTGGCCGCTACTCTCCAGTTAGGTGTTTTCCATCTTGATGTCTTCTTAGACTCCCAGCAGCTTGTCTCCCAGTTGAACAACTACTACATAGTATGTGATCCCTGCCTCTTTAGAAAATTCCTGTGCACTAAACAGATGGTTAGATCATTTGAATCGATTACATTCACACATGTTCCCATAAACCTCAATAGTGTAGCAGTTCAAATGGATAATGATATTCTAAATTGGTACATTCATAATCACATATAGGAAACATACAAACACAACATCATGTATAATCATATATAAAACACACACACAAGTGTAAAAATACATCATCTAGGCATTGCATTTCACATCATCATAAAAATACTCACATATAAAACCATAAAAAGCACATCCATGTGTGTTAAAAATATATAGGTATGTAAATCGCATGTCCAAAATATGTCTAGTACAAAACGAGAAGCCACATATGCTTTCTCAGGTGAATATACATAGCGATGCAAAAAATCCTAAGTGCACCAACGCACTAGGGGTGGCCCCACTAGTTTCTAATCTAACCCAAACTCATCATCTAGCGTAGTATCATCTTCTTCCTCAGAAGACTCATCCTCTGTAGGAAGATCCCCTCTCGCCACTCAACGAAGGTAATCGCAGGGCACAGCCATCCTCCTGATTACAGAGGTCCACTCTGGGAAAAAACTGTGAATGGAAGCAATTAGCTCATTTTTCAAATGATGCCAACCGTCATCAGAGATCCCATCAGCAAGCTACTCCAAATGCTGCAAAAAATCATCCACCTCCTGCTGTCACCTACGAGGGTTCCCCGCAGGAGCCGTCGCCTCTGCATAGTGACCACCCGCCTTTGGTACCTATGCAGCGGGAGGGGACCAACATCTACATACACAAACAAAGACACCATCAGTATTTACATACAACTATCAACCAACTAAACTACTCTATGTATAAATATGAACACAAAAACATCACACATACATACCAGCTGGTCCCCATGCCTGTCCTGGAGGTCAAGGCATCTTGGGGTCCCCATGATAGTTCATACCCACATACGAGTACTCCTCAATAACCACTGGAAGCTACCACCACTGCTCTAGCAGCTCCTCTATAAAGAAACGACCCACTCTGCCACCATCATTTAGCACCACTTGCACATCTGTGTCTCCCACGGACCACTACCCCACACTACCCGATGCAGACGCAGAGTAGGTACTTTCTAAAAAAAGAAAGCACATAAAAAGGAGCCAAAGCAAAAGCCTGCCCCAAATTCTCTCACATTGTTCAGTTGATGCCTAATAGCCAGAAGATACATCTGGTCCCACCCATAGTAAGTGCCCCTCGTAGCATGCTCTACCAACTGCAGATGCCCTCTAGATATCTTGTGGCTCCCTGTGGAACCCAAGATACACAGCAGTAGTGTCACCACTTCCCGTGTCAACAGGTCCTCAATGTCACACGTCAAGATGTGTGAGCCATGCACATACACAGTAGCGTAACAGTTCCTATCACATAACTCCTCCAATGAGTCCCCCCAAGACAGCACCGACGCCAAGTCACCAACAACTACCAACATAGGGATCCAAATAAAGAAGTATACATCCAACAGTGTAATCTCAATACACTGGCCTTAGAAGAGGAAGGCCTCCTCCCCAATATTGAAAAATATCACCAACATTTGCAGCAACAGACGTAGGCTCTTCGTTAGGGGTATCCACATGAACTTCAGTAAACCACAACAGGCTAGTGTAGCATGCACATTCCCATCCTATAATGCCACCTCCCAGAGGTATTTACAGTCTCTCTCACACCACTTATCTCAGCCATCCTACACAAGAAAAACATAGCTGTCAGCCATAGTTCTTAGCAAAAAATGTCACCCAAGGACCAGGTCACACCTGTTTGGCCAAAAAGAGTGACCAAGTCGCTAAAAAATGCCTCACAGGTGTGACCCAGTCTCTCTTTTTCCCTTGAAAGGTGCGACTTGGCTCATTGAAACCCCAACAGGCTCATAGAGGACCTCCAAGTGACCAAATTCAAAATGTTAACCACCAAAAAGGATGGATTGTGCAAGAGCTCTTACCTGCAAGTCGTGGAACTCGAGACCGCCGGCCAGAATAGGAGAAATCAGCAAAAGAAAATATAGGGCCCACCTCTCGA
The DNA here is from genome assembly GCA_001517045.1 of Pseudotsuga menziesii. Classification (NCBI taxonomy): domain Eukaryota; kingdom Viridiplantae; phylum Streptophyta; class Pinopsida; order Pinales; family Pinaceae; genus Pseudotsuga; species Pseudotsuga menziesii. The sequence goes on from LPNX010300694.1 coordinate 243,876, forward strand.
ACTCTGTAGTAAATAGTGACAATGGCACTTCACAAAGTGTTCCCCACCCATATATGGGCCCCATTTGACCTATTTTTTCCCTTTCGACACAATAGGACCATACGGAGTCCGTTTGAGATGTCGTTTGTACCACCGGTTTTAGAATTCCACCCTCTATATCCTTATGAGACCATCATCTCATGTTTAATAAGTAATTTTCAGGACCACTTCCTGGAAGTTACGTCAATTTACGAGCCACAACATTGTGATGTAAGTGTCTCCGGACTTGTACTTGCATCACGCTTGCCTTTTGCCACTCATGTGGGTTCCTAAGCCACCACCCAGAAGGCACATCATTTTGATTTTAAGCATACAGCTGTCTAATTTGTCCACCGCAACTTATGTAGATCTTCAGACCACCGTCCGAAGAATGGATCATTTCCTTTGCATGCATTTCACATATAACTACCTCTAGACTTGTACTCATGCCACATGTAGTCAAGTCTGTCCGCCACAACTCACACACAAATCTCTTGACCTCTGTTCGAGAATCACATCATTTTGCGTGCCTCTGCTGCACCAACTCTCGTACCCCTGCCGCGATATATCTCGTACATGTATTGGTATGTTCAAGAGCCACTTGATCCATCCATACAACATGGATGAGCTTTGAACCACTGTCCACTGTCTCGACATGGGGCACCACCTGTGCCACCGCAATCGGTTGACCATACTAGAGTTTCTTTTAACCTCTTTTCTGACTCCTAAAAGAATGAAAAGATGGCTGAGTGAAGCTGCTTCCTTTCCCACTCGTTAAAGTGTTGGAAATGGCGTCTACATCGTCTCGTTTATCTCCTTTTGTAGACTATGTAGACCATCAAATGAAAAAGACCACCTTGGCACATTCAAGCTAATACCGTTCCCCTCTGCATACTTTTATGCTTTCTCGGGCAGAGGGGCCGAACTTTATGAAAAAGCTCACCATGGGTTGTCGTTAAGCTCTTTTCCATCCTTCTCATCAATAAAATATTACAGAGCAAACTTGGTTTCATTCATGCTCATAAAATAATCTGAATGACCGTCCAGTCAGTATAGGTTTAACCTTCTCCAGCCTGACTGGACTACCAATGGTAAAGAAGTCTCCCATCCCCTAAAGGATGGGGTAGCTCTCCTATGTACACTTTTAACCTTTTTTGGGCACAGGAGACTATCAATGAAAAAATCCCCGATTGGAGTCTTCTTCATGCTTTCAGACTCCCTAAAATTGAAAGCACCAATGAGCATTTACTTTCTCGGGCTCGCCAAAAATCCACGAGATCGTACCACAATGGTGTCTCTAGAAAACCACCCCACAGATAACAGTTTGGCAGCATTCCCACTTTGGGTCTCCTTTGTTCAAAGTACTCTGCAATGTATCTTCCTTGGACCCCATCAATATCAAAAGTGTTTACCTGCCCCATGTATTTCCCATCTGCAGTTACATTCCTGGTATTACAGCTGTGATCCCTTTCCCATGAGTCAGTTTCATTTGTTGCCTGGTCCACCCTATCGTCATACTCTCAACAAAGGAAGTTTGAGTCTACTACACTCCCTATGCCCCTGTTAAACTCCTTCCCTTCCCCCCCATTCAATGGGTGAGTCCTCAGAGTGTCTCACATCTTTTGGTTATCTCCCTTGCACTTCTGGTCAAGGAAACACCATTTCCTTAACCAAGGGCAGGTCTCCCTCTGTCGACGACAACACATGTATTCCAGAGGATAGACCTAGAGGTCCCTGTATCCTAGTTTCATTAACCTCATTGATGAGTTCCTTGGACCATTTGAGATGAGTCCTTAGTGCCTCTCGGGATGGTTGTGTCTCACATGCTCGACTCTAGCTACATCATCGCACCATTGAGATTCGTACAAGGTATTGGTCCATGCAGTATTTGGTCGAAGACCTCAAATGTCACCTGGCTCTAGCACATTGATGAGTCTATTTGAGGGACCCCAATAGGTTCATGTCCCTTGTGATTTACGGGTTGCGTTGGAGATAGTTTTCAGAATCCCCAGCAGTGATTGTATATAAATTTATGATTGATGCAACATACTTGTACCACAGAGACTCTAGCTCTCCGTCAGTAAACTATGTATTGTTCTAGAACTAGCAGGCCGTTAGTCATGAAAATATAGCATTCCATGAGAATTTCATGGGTCCAATGTAGCAGTTCTTCATATCAGTATTGTATTCAGCCTCTCATTGAGGCAACCATTATTGTAACAATAGTTGTACATGATCGGATCTTGTATTATAGAGCTTAGATCAAATTATTATTTTGACATCGTTATGAGCATGGGGATTCCCACCTCATCCATATACATGTCACACATTATTTGTATCTCACCCATTGATGGGAACCATATTAATACAAAAAACCAAAAGTGACCATGCTCCAGTTCAAGAAGCACCACCTCTCCCCAAAAAATCCTATGATGTCCATCGGTCATACGATGAGCTCCTACCCTCACACATCAGGGGGCAATCTGTTAACCCAAAACATCCCACATTGATCTCTACATGACCTACACCACCTAAAGACATCTAAGTACAACCCTAATTTGACCCCATTTGATCCCCACACCCTCAAGAAGGCTTAAAAATAAGAAGAAAGGTTTAAAAAACCCTAAAATGAGACAAACTAGCTCCCATAGGAACTAAAACCCCCCAAAAGGGGATAAAACCCCCAAAGGAGCTAAAGATTGGGCGAAAGGGGCTAAAGCCCCAACTAGGGCCTTAAAACCCTAAAAATCTTAAGAAGAAGGTATAAATAGAGGGGGGGTCACTCTCAAAACACTTATCATCTCCCTATTGTTACGCTACCCGTGTGAGTGCCTTGAGACCCTTTGCCTCTCAAGCCATTCACCCTCCCTCTCTTCCATTCCTCCATTGAGCCATAGCTCCCCATTCCTAAGAGAGGTGCTCTCCCAAGCTAGGGAATGGTGGCCCATTCCAACCAGAGAAGGTATGGATGTCTTTTCATTGTTTTCATTAGTTAGTCGATTGTATTTTTCTAACATTATTTGTTTGCAGGTTTATTGCTTAACATTATCTTGCAGGTTTCCATTGATTTCTTGTAGGTTCTCTTGTTTTCTAACAGTTTGTATGCAGGGTTTCGGAGCTTGGCTCTAACCTTGTGTGCAGAGGGGCTCCATTTAATTTTCTGTTTATTTCCTTCCGTTCTTCCATTCTCATAGGAACCCTACCATTCCGTCCCATAGACGGAAGGGAGTCGTTCTTGCTCTGTAGCAAGGGCAAAAGCCCTACTACAGACATCATCAAGCCACAAACTATTTGAGTGTGTTAGTTTTACATAATTAATTAATTAGTCTGTAATGATGCAGTGTTGGCTCATGTTATAAGAGTTGAAACCAGTGCTAATATAGATCAGTCTTGACATTGATTTTATCAAAGAATCATATTTACATGTTTCTTAAAATTTTAACTTTATTTTTGCATAATTAATTAGTTAGTCTGCGATGATGCAATGTTGTTTCATGCTATAAGAGTTGAACTCGACGCTGATGTAGTTCAGTGCTTACATCGATTTTAACAAAGACTTCAGGTCAGGGGTCTCTATTTGATTATCAATGATCTTTATTATTAATTAATCTAAATGTTAGACTATATGCATGATTTTGGATTGCATTTCTCAATGTTTTTTTCCAAAATGAAATAAAAAAAATACAAATTAATGGTATAATCCTCTATATATATAAAAAAAGAGAAGGAGAAGGAACACATGATATGAGACTAGTGTATTAGGGGTTTGGATCGATCTAATTCAGTATAGATCTATTTTAATTATGGATTTACAAAATTCCGAGAGGAATCAATTCTCTTAAGGGGCAAATAATTTTTATAGTGCTAAACTTGAGGAAAAATTTGCACCTGAAGAGATTTAATGGCATTTGGTAGAGCCAAAGTTAAGATGTATATAAGCTAGTATATAATAATTTTAAAACGATGTATAATAAGTACTCCTACTTGGAAGGGGAATAGCCACTTTCCTAAAGTAATTTCAAAATAACTTAAAGTCCTTGAGAAGAATGAGATGAATAATAATTGGATTTAAATCCTATATTTCTAGATTGGATTGGAATTTAAAAAATATTTTATAGTTTAACCATAATAATCATATAATAAAAAAATTTCCAAAAATTATGTACTTGTTTTTCTTTAAAACTAATAATGAATAATGACCCTAATTAATGAGTAAAATAACCTTATAAAATTCTAAAATCTAGATTTCCATATTAAATTGGAATTTGAAAAGATTTTACCATCAAATGAATACTTTAAACTTATATCCAAATGTTTTTAAGAAAAAATTACTTTACTTGTTTCCTTTAAAACTAATAATGTATATTCACAATTGTAAATGAGTAAAATAACCTATATAAAATTCTAAAATTGATATTTCCAAATTAAATTAGAATTTGAAAACATTTTACTATCAAATCGAGATTTTAAACATATATCCATTTTTTTTTAAATCAATTGTTTTTCTCTAAACTAATAATCAACATTTACTTAAATTGTTTAGGTTTGAAGTCAACCAAATTTTGAAGTGAAATTTGATTCAAATTTATATAAGTGTGCTTTACAATTTAGCTAATTTAAATTTAGATGTTATATGTTCTTGGGAGACATCTAACTCACTTGGGCTATAGAAAGCACATCTCGGTGTAACAAGGTAAATATCACACTTATCCATTTGATAGACATGATATATTGGGATCCTTTTTCAACATCCATTAGATGTCATCCATGTGGAATAATTCTATGACTGTGGTAGGAAGGTGTAACACCATGGTTTTGACCCCATGGTATTAAAATTGTACATGATGTATATATTGTTATTAAATCATGGCAAGGAGCTCAAGGCCAAGGCCTTGCCATTGATTTGGTGTTTTGTGTATCAATGATCAAGATTGATGCCAATGGTTATAGTGCTAAGTTAGGCATAGTATATTTCGAAGATATCATGTAAATATGCAATTTAATAAAATACCACAAATAGCTATGCATTGCAATGAAAGAGATGGGGGCATGATTTCACAAGGAATAGGGAGGGGGAGTTAGTCAAACCCATCAGCCATAGGGTGAGACCAAATGTCAATGGGGAAACCCATAAACCCTGAGCTACCTTTTTGTCCTATGCACTCAATCATTAAATTATTTCAGAAGAGCGGTTGAGGCAGTTAATTCCTTGGGTAGAGCAAGGCATGGAGACATATTTCGTGTCTGAGCAAGCCTGCAACCTGTAGTCTTGGGAAGCTGCATTCTTTCTTCTGAAGCAATTAATCATGAGGATGTATGCCCATCTTGTCATTTCCGAAGTCACCTTGCACATTTTGGTCATTCCATTCCCCATTCCATTCTACCATATGATTATGCATTGTTCACGATCCTGACGCATAAGAGGAGTTGTTCAGTGTAGTTCATTGTTCATAGACACAATGCGAGTTAGCAGAGTGTTGCTATGCATTCTGTAGTGTATCTCTATGTTACAGTGTGGTATGGGACCCTGGTCTCTTGTGTACAAGTGGAACCCTGTTTTCCTCTGAGCTACAGAGTGTTATGGAACCTTGGTGGTCTGTGTTACAGTGTTGAACCATGTGTTGTTGTGTATGCTTGTGGTTTGTTGTGATGTGTACCCTAGTTTGGGTATGAACTATATGCAATACTTAGGAGTGGAAGAGACGTCGATTGGGATTGGTAAACCTAGTGAAGAGCATTGGAAGGGAAGGTATAACCCAAGGGACTGTGCAGTAGAGAAGGGGGCACTTCCTTGTGTTGGGTGTGTAGGTATTGTGGATGCAAGGCTAGATAGATCTTGTGGAGGTGTCCCTAGCTCTTGAATGATCCACTAGATTAGCCATTCTTCCTTTCCACTTCCTTAGCATCCTGATAAACCTGAAGATATGTTGGCTTGGTTGAAATACCAATAAATCCAATTGTATACTGGCTTGGCATGATAAGTTTCCAATTCCCGCAGTCTGTAGTGGAAGGAGGAAAGGAAAAATGAAGAAGGCATAAATGTGGATAAATGATTATGTCACATGTTAAGTTTTTGATTCCCGCAATCCGCAGTGGAAGCCTGAAAGGAAGAATGTGTTGAGATGATTATGTCGTACATTAAGTTTCTGATTCCTGAAGTCTGCAGCGAAAAGAAAAAAGGAAAAATGTGAAAGGTGGAATGTGGTGAGATGATTCCTTTGTATGTTAGGTTTCCAATTCTCGAAGTCCGGAGGGGAAGGAAAAAAGGAGGAATGCAGAAAGCGAAAAGGCAAGAAATCACAGTGGTGTTCTGAAGAGTTCATCCCGCTGCAAGCCGCATTGGAGAATGCAGAAGGCAGAAGCCAGAAATGACATGTTCAGTGTGGAAAAGGTTTTTGTGGTCACAGAATGGATCTGTGAGCTGCAAAATGATTGTTATAGTGGGTTTTAAGCCTAAGAATGAATGTTAAAGGATGAACATGACCCATGACTGTGTTTAAAAAGAAAGCAATAATAAGTTTTAAATTATTCTACATATCAGTTAGGTGTATGGGCATCGGGTTCATGGACATTGTGGTATCAGAGAGAGCAGTTGGACTCATGTTTCCTCTCCTCATATGCTCCCAAAGAGGGGAGGGTATGCTACAGTGTGCTGTAAGAGGGGAGGAGACGTGACATCATGGTATTAGAGCTACTAGTTACAACATTGGGCCTTGATGGGTCACGTGAATAGTTTCCAGAGCTATTGGTTACAACATTGGCCTAGATGGGTCAAGTGAATAGCTTTCAGAGCTATTGGTCATAACACCATTGTTACAAAACAAACAATGTGTTTAAATTCTAATTTTTTACACAACTAACAATACATTTATTAATGGAGTGAGCCGCTAGTGTTCGGCGTGAGGTTAGTGTAACATCCCCTCAAAATATGACCAAAAAATGTGAAGTGTAAGTAAAAAGGAACTGTAAGTGAAAATCCTAGCCTCATCCAAATTATAGATGAAATTTAATTATGCTAGGAGACTGAAAACATGTTCGACTAAAGCAATGATTGGGGACGAATCCACTAGGGGGAGAGGTCAAAAGCTAAGTGAAACCTTAAAGAATTTAGTTTTGATTACTAAGGGTAATCAAGGTACAATGGGATCCTTTTTGGAGTGCAAATTGTATTTCTAATTATTCTTTGCATGAACCCAATACTATGCTTACGATGGAAAATGTGTTCATCACATGCAAAGACAAAAGGATTGATACTATCCTTTGAACAACAAGCAAGTTGTTGTTGATTTTTCTATTCAATAGCATAAAACAAGCTAATACCATCTTTATAAAATTGATTCTAGAACACACAATAGTATTATTATTTTTGTCTTAAATGCATATTAGAATTATTAATATAAAAATGAAAATAGACACCACCTTAAGTATAAAGGAGAGATAAACTAGCTTTATCTATACAAATGAGAAAACTATATAAATAATTATATTGTAAGGTAAAATATTATCAAAATGTGGTTCATAACATTACTATATATATATATATACTTTATATAATAAGGAAACTTTTTGGAAAATATTTTTCTCAAAACATTTTCATTGGATTAGCTTAGTGAGCAAAAGGCGGAACGAAAACCCTTACTCTTGAAAGTCATCCGTCCATCTGACTCACGGTGGAAGGCATAGAATCGAAGCTCAACAAACAAAGAGCTGCCAATGGAGAGAATATACAACCAAATGGTTAGTCATGGAGAGATATTCTCGAAAAGTTGTTACTAACTTTCAATTCGGCTCATCGTGTGCTTGGGACACTAGACACTTGGTGATTTTAAATTTATAATGTGGAAATATTTTGTGCCACTTGGATTCTTGGGAACGAAGAAGGTTTCCTTTTTATTTTGCTCATTGAGACTGTGGAAAAAAGAGAAAGGGGTTAGCAAGGAGAAGGGAGAAAATGCGTGCCACAAAAGGGAAGAGGAAGAAGGACTCGCTCAGGGAAAAAGAGAAAGGAGTTGGGCAAGCTTTGACATCATTTGTCTCTACGATATGGCCAGTGTAAGTGATATGATAAGCTTTCATTGTTTTGTTGTTGCATCTACATATATGTTGTGTTTCCTTTTTAGATTCAGATCTTGATTTGATGCCTGCAAATTATTTTTCTTAATGTTTAGATCTGATTATTTATGGTTGAGGGTTGCTATTTTCCCAAAGATCTAAAAGATCTAGAATTTGCATGGCTATAATTTATTTATAGCCGAGCCATTTGCATTGCTATGATTTATTTATAGCAAAGAGTTGTGATTTGCAATGCTATGATTTAATTCTAGCTGAGGGTTGCGATTTTTATTTGCTATGATTTATCTATGGCTAAAGTTTGTGATTTTGGCTTTATCTGGAAGTACCTTTCATGCATTGAAGCTTATTCCTGTGATTTTTGCGATTTTAACTTATGAGCAAGGCCATAGTTTTTCATATGAAATAGTAGTTATTGTTTTTCTTTGATATATATATCTTTGTGTGCAAACCTACACGATTTGTATGGGAAATCATTGATTTTAGTTTAAACACCAGATCCATTTAAATTTATGTATTACAAACCTCCGCGACTTGATGAAAAAGACGGTCGTAGTGTCAAAGTAAAGTTGATGGTAGAATCTTTCAAAATAAAACCAAATTAGTTGATCTCTAATTTTTCTTCATTTTTCTATTTGGATCTGCTTAATAAATTTATGAGTGTGATTTCAGAATATAACATGGACATGAATGTATGCATGCGATTTTGATTCATATTGTGAATCTGAACAAGATTTTGTTGCTTGCATTTGTTTTATTGTGGATTCTTCTATCAATCTGGAATTTAGGCTGCCTTTTTATCTTGCCCAAAGTCTGCGTTCCAAATCGAATATAGATTTATAAGTATGAATTGTAGTATACATGTGCAGTCTGCAATTTGATTTATGAGTAGAGTCTTGATTGGATCTGAATGTATGTGGCCTTTGACCATGTTGTAACTGACTGATAAAATGTTAAGTATTGGACGTGATAAAGATCCAATCTCAGTTTATGTATTTGGTTTTTATGATTTCATATGGTGTAGTTTCTTTTCGATCAGCTTAGATCTGGAGAAGAAACTGTCTACATTTAGTTTCTTGCAATTGCCAGTTGCCTGTAATTTCTTTTATATAAATATATTTATATATAAACCTCGATATGGAATTGGGTGGGTTTTTCTTATACTAATACCTGTGATGAAAATATTTCCAGCATGGGTATGATACTTTGTCTGCAAATGGATTTTAAAACATTAAAATACTTCCATAGTTTTCCTTGAGTTTAGCGCCCATAATAAGAGGTTTCCATTATTTAATGCATTATCTTAACATTAGATATAGATCTAAATATTTTAAAATGCTCCAACCGTTTGATTTAAACCTCTTTTCAACTCATATTTTTGTTTAAATTCTTGGTTTCCGTGTTGTTATGTTTTTCCTATCTTCTTGCTACACGAATGGTTCACTCTGTCATTCTTTGGCTACATGAGAGATTCCTATCATTTCTTTTTTTTAAATATTTTGTGTGAGATCTTATCATGATAGGTTTGGGACCTTTGCATAGATTCACATTACCTTAGCTTTGGACATTTGATTATAAATATATAATTTAATTAACATATGTAAAGGTAATTCACTATGGTTGAAGGAGTGGGTTATAACAAGAATTCACTACATAAACTATGACGTGTATAAAGCTTAACGTTCATGTATCTTGTAAGAAAATTGTATAAACAAGTATTTCACATTTGTGTAAAGAGTGATTTATAATAAGAAAGCCACTATATACTTTATATATGGATATAGTTTATATATGAGTGTGGTTCTTAATGTTTATAAAGGAATATAAACAATAAATTGTATAAAAGTATTTCACTATGTTGTAAAGAGTGATTTATAATAGGAAAGCCATTACATAGTATATATACAAATATGGTTTATATATGGGTGACATTTGTGTTGTATATATGTATTAACTAGTGAAGGCACAACCCTAGCCTAGGTTAGGTTAAGGATTTTTTTCTTGTCATTAAAAGGAAAGAATAAATAAAAGAAAATTTTAGTCCTAAGCTTAAAACTGGGTTACAAACATTATTTTATTGTTATGTTGCATAAATAATTTTGTGATTGATCCATCTCAATTCCATGAACTAATTAACCCAATCATTTTTGGTTCAATTAGTAAAATTATAGAATGCACATTTGTGTGAAAAGAATGAAGTCTCAAAGTATCTTAGAACTTAAATTTATTACACAAGAACTATGTGATTTGTACACTAATAAAGAGAGTAGGAGACCTCCCTTTAAGAAGTATTCTACCCTTAGTGGATTCGTTTCCTAGCTCGGGGGTGGTTTTAGATGGGAGAACATACGTCACATGAAGCCTACGGTTGGGAGGAAAGTCGTAGACACGTTTTCAGTTGCCCAAGCTCAAAAGAAGTATTTTCAACAGTTAGTTTTTCTTATGGATGTAATTTACCTTGTTTGTAAGATCTATGCTCTTGGATTTATAGTACTAATATGCATGTGAGTTATATAAAGTGGTGGTTGCAGGAGCTGAATTACAATGGTGGAATAACTCTTGAAAGACAAGTGACTCTTGTGTCATTTTTATGGTAGCTCCCAAGAGGACAAGTACAAAATAGTACCTTGTTATGAAGGATGTCAGCGATGTTTAAAAGAAAAGGTTAAGGTGTAATCGCTATCCCAATTGAGGGATATTCTAGCGATTAATGTAACGGTCATATCTATTGTAAACTTCAATAAGAGTCGCTTATGTATATATACGTTAGAGTGATGGTATTTTTATAGTTCTTAATTGAAACAAAAAAAATGTGATTTTGTATTTGAGGTATAAATTTCTTACCAGTATTTTTGGTACTAGTATGGTCATTGGTATAGCTCTATTGTCAACTACTCAGTGGAACTTAATTTAATTAAATTACAGTTTGTTTGTATGAATAGATGCAAATGATAGTATAGTTTACATAAATGTGATTACACACTCTCAAAGGACTAACATGATTGACTTGTTGATATATTAAAAGCGAAAAATTTACCCCATTTTCTCAGAATTTAAATTGAATAATTTCGGGTACGTTACAGTTAGACTGAGCGAGGGGTGAGAGGTTGGATGCCATGGGTGCATCTAGGGACAGGGATTCAACTCCCCCCTGTCAGTTTTAGCTGTGGAATCTTTTTGGAAGCTGCTTGATCTGCAAGGTAAGAAGGCAAGGAATCCTGCACTCCCGAAATTCACAAAGAAACTGGAAACAATCACTAAAATTGTGTTACCGAAGGAACATGCCATCAAGATTGCTTCGGCTCTAGCAGAAAGAGGCCTGCTAGGGAAATTTATGGGGCTTTGGCCCTCAGTAAGAACTACCGATTACTGGATCAAACAAAAATGGAGACCTTATCTCCAAAACAATGTGACTTTTTATGTTGTAGGCAAAGGTTTCTTCGTTTTCGAGTTTATCTAGAAAGAAGACTGTGATCTTATCTTCAGGAGCAACCCTTATTTCATGAGAACTCAAAGTTTGTACCTTAATATATGGAATCCTGAATTTGACCCTTCAGTTGACATGCCTAAAGAGGTTCCGGTTTCCCAACCTTCCTGTTCACTGTTGGAACTACCAATCCCTACAGAATATCAGGAATGGATTTGGTCAATTCATTGACAAAGAGGAGAAAAAAGATCAATATTCCTGTGCAAGGATATATGTTGAAGTGGATATTGAATTTGGGCTTCCTAAAGCTGTCAAGTTTATGGTGGGTGCATGGCATCACTACCAAAATATTGATTACGAACAACTGTTGTTCAACTGTAGGAACTGTCATGAGCATGGTCAGGTTCAACGAAATTTTCCAAAGGAACAACCAACAGACAAAGAGGAAGGAGATGGATGGAAAAAGGTTGAAAAAGGAATAGAATATCCAAAATCGAAAGAGAATAATAACATAGTCCCTACAAAAAATCCCCAATTCATTCCAAAAGTCAAAGAAGCACCAAAAGAAGCCTCAACCTCACTCAAAAGTCCCGATGTCACGGAAGTTCAGGAAAAGGATCCAAAGGAGATGGGAAAGGAGAAGCAACCTTCGATTCGGTAGCCCTATAGGATTCCCTAAAGGAGAAGGAAATAGAGGAGGACCATATCATCCTTGTGTCAGAATCAGAAGGGGACTCAGACAGTGGAGAAACAAAAACAAGCAGCTACCAAGCTACCCTGAAAAAATCCTCCAGGGGAAGGAAGTAAAAAATAAATAAAAGAGAAGAACAAACCTATCTTTATGTCTCAATCACCAAAATCGACATGTTCATGTGGACGCTAGCTCACAAGAGTATCTCGATAAGTGAAAATTTAAGAAGAAGAGGCTAGGAAGGTCCCTCTAGATTCCCATTGTGCTTGAAAGAGGAAGAAAACATAGATCATTTGTTCCTTTCCTGCCCTTACACAAAAGAGGTCTGGGAGAATGTACTTATTCTAGATCTTATTCATTTCTCTCTTCCCACAAATGTTCTTGTCCTTCTAAATATCTGGGCTAATCGATCCCCATTCATGCCGAGACAAAAGGACCTTCTCAAAACTTGTTGGATGTGGCTTCCCAAATTTACCTTGTGGAAAATTTGGATTGAAAGGAATAATAGGTTGATATGAGAGGAAAGATGTAACTCAACCCAGGTCACAAATAAGGTGAAGGAATTTCTGGGAGAGACCTTGGAATCCAAGACTACCGTCAGGAATTCAGAGTCCTTGGATCTAGAGGAAGATCATTGGATTAAGGAGCTTGTCCCAAACTACCATCACATGAAAAATACCAACCTAGTCTTGAGAGCTTGTTAGGAAATTAGACTGGAAGAACAATAATTTATAAAGTGGAGATCAAATATTGAAGAGCACTGCTTTTTCTTTGACGGTGCGCCGAAGGGGAATCCAAGCGTGGCAGGAGGGAAAAGAATCCTCCTATGTCCTAATGGCATGATGGAAATGTCCTTCACTTGGGGCCTCGGTTCTGTCTTGAACAATAGAGCGGAGGCTCTAGCTCTCTGGCAGGGACTAAGGATAGTTGTAGCCACGAACATTTAGAACTTAGTGGTCTTCGGAGACTCCAAAGTAATTATCCAGTCTTTGAAATCACAAAGAAATCCAAGCCAGGTTAAATTAGGAAAAATCCTCAAGAAAACTAGTCTTCTATTGCACAAATTCAAGAAGGTCTGGTTCTTCCATATCCTTCGGGGTGTAAATAACTTGGAAGATTCAGAAGCTAATAAAGGAATACTCATGAGAAAGGGAATGTTGTCTGTTTATGGGCTTGAAACACTTTCTCTCATCCCCTGGAAGGGTCGAATATATGCCAAAATTTTGGCTGGTCAAAGAGTCAAAGCATCTTCTTTATGTCAATCAGTCATTTGTTAGCAGGGAAGTGAATCCAATTCAGTATATTCTGGAAAGATCAATCATATCATGGCAATTGCAACTCTTTTGGTCAAGATAGGGAATATCAGATCATGGAGCGGCCCACTCCCTTGGTACCACCATCTGGATTCTTGTGGTATCCCTAAATGAGAAGGCTATATCTTCGGTCACGACACTGAGCGCTGCACATCATCTTCTCTCAGCCTAACCGTTAGTTTATTAGGAGAAGAGATAGTCAGGATACTTCCAGATTGACATCCATGGCCTCTAGCTCCAATCTTGAGCCTTCTATGGAGGGTTGAAAGGAAGAGTTACAAATGGAGCTAGACAGAATAAAAAATTTAGTTCAAGAGCAAGAAAGGATCTTGCTCAACATGGAAAACGAAGATGTAAGGAAATCAGATAGTCTCAGTCAGGATCTCTCCAAGATGCATGACGAACTTACAAATGAGATGGACGCCCAGTTCAAAGATGTGTCCAATGTTCATGGTTATTTTTGGAAATGCCTCAGCAGGATCGAAGTCAAAGTAGAAAATTTAACGGGTAAATGGCCCAAATATCAAAATACCGAGTGAAGAATGTTGAAGATGATGTTCAGGATCCCTCTTGTCAATTTGCAACAGTTCTCTCATGTTTTTATTATCCTCATGCTAGTAGTGGCAGCTAAAGCTACATCCAAGTGTCCATCTCTCAATATTCCAGGCGCATGCTCTTTGTTTTTTTTGTTTTCTTATATTGCTGAAGTTCGAATAGAGCTCCAATGCTTTAGTAAAAATCCACTGTCTTAAAGCACCCAGTAGCTATTTTGCTGGTCACTAATTAAATCCTTTAACCATTGTGGTCTAAAAAAAAATATGTTTATTAACACATTTGCAGAGTCATAGTGCAGTTCAGGAAAGTTGGTTTTCGCTCAGCCATGAGAATCAACAACATGAATGATGCACATGATCCTTATGAGTACAAGGAAGATGCTATGGGGGAAAACATTTGAGTTGGAAATTATGAAACATAATCCAATGGAAGAATATATCAAGATACTCCCCCAGATATTGCAGACACCATGCGAAGCCTAAGGGTGGTGTTGAAAAGTTACAGAGAAGACAATGAAAGAATGATTAAAGCTCAGGAAGAGAAGAATCAGTTGAATGCAACCATGCTACAAATTTTGACAAACATCCAAAGGAAGATAAACTCTGGGAATTAGGAATTAAACCCAGAAGGAAGTAGGAGCAATGCCAGAAGAATAAAAAATGTCTTCTAGTGGATCATCTAACTTTGAAAGATCCACTAGGGTTTCAAGCTCTTCATCTCACATGAATAAGAGGAAGAGGCGTTACCAAAACAGTTCATGTGATGATTTTAATAAGGAAAGTCCTCCTACCTTTAATGGTGAGATAAATATTGGTCAAGAAGTTGAAGCTTGGCTTCTTGGGATGAAAATGTATGTCTGAGTCCAAGACTACTTGGGAAATATGAAGGCAAGGGTAGCCATCTCCAATCTGAATGGAAGAGCATCCATATGGTGGGATCACCTCATGCAAGTGAAGAATATCAATGAAATAAATATCACGTGGAAGTAGTTCAAGAAGTATTTCAAGTAGAAGTACCTCTCTGATAGGTATTATGATGACACGATTAAAGAGTTCCATCAGCTGAAATTGGGAGAGTTGACCATGGAAGAATATGCAAACAAATTCTTAGAGCTATTGAGGTATGTCAGATACATCAGAGATGATAAAGTGAAAATTCAACATTTTTTGAGTGGGATATGTCAACCATACAAAGACAGAATTGAGTTTGATGAACCTTGAATTCTAGAAGAGGCTATAAGGAAGGCCAAGTATTGCTATGATCAAAACAAAGGAAATATGGATATCCATAAAGCATGGAAGGACAAGAATAATGATAGGTTTGACCAAATAAAGAAAGGTTTCAAACCATATCACTTTCAAAATAAAAAAAGGCAGCAATTAGATGCTGTGACTAAGCAAGGCAGAGTGATGGAAGACAGGGAAAGAGATCCAAAAGACATCAGAGAACCACTCCAATGTTAGAGCTGCGGAGAAAACCATATGCGCAGGAACTGTCCACTTGAGAATGGGTATGTAAGGCAAGATCACAACATCCAAGGAGAGAAAATAGTGGGTCAAGTAGCAAGAAACATCCCTAGAATTTATGTATCCCTAGAGGACCATAGGAATATCATCAGTCAATGGTGGTTGAAGTTGAAGGTAAGATTGCTGAGCAATCTATTTATGTTTTGATTAAACCTGGATCTATGAATAGCTATATTACTCCTAGAATTGTTGATATTTTTGCTTTTAAGAAATTAAAGCATAGAAAATCATGGCTAGTTTAGCTAGCCACTGGAACCAAGAGAAAAGTTAGTGAAGTGGTAGAGAAATTCCCATTAGTTATGGATGGGTTAGTCACTTATGCAGACTTGAATGTTCTACCACTTGGTTCCTATGATATTCTCATTGGAATGGACTAGCTATAAGTGCATAGATTGAAGCTTGACTGTTACAATAAGAAATTTGAATGCATGGATGAAGAAGGAGGCCCAAGGGTTGTAAGAGGCATTCCCAAGGGTATTTCTGTTAGGCATATTTAAGCAATCCAGCTAAAGAAGTTCTGTAGGAAAGGTTGTATATAGTATGCAACCCATGCTTTGGAGGAAATGGAGAATGACACTCCTAGATTGGAGGACTTTCATGTATTGCAGGAATTTAGGAATGTTTTTCTTGATGAAATTCTAGGGCTTCCTCCAAAGAAAGACATTGATTTTACAATTGACCTTGTGCTTGGCGGCAACACCAATGTCCAAGACACCCTACATAATGAGTACACCAGAATTTATAGAGCTAAAAATGTAGCTCCAAGAATTGTTGGAAAATAAGTATATTAGGCCAAGTGTGTCCCCTTGGGGAGAGCACTAGTTCTATTTGTAAAAAAGAAAGATGGGACACTTAGATTATGTATTGACCACATACAGTTGAACAAATTCATTGTGAAAAAGAAATACCCTTTACCTTGAATTGATGAGATTTTTTTATCAAATGAAAGGATTAAAGGTATTTTCAAATATTGACTTGAGGTCTAGTTACCATTAGGTAAGGATCAAAGATGAAGATATTCATAAGACAAATTTTCAAATAAGGTATGAACACTATGAGTTTGTGGTGGTACCATTTTGTCTCACAAATGCACCAGCCACATTTATGTATCTCATGAATAGTGTTTTTAGCAAGTATTTGGACAAGTTCATTCTTGTCTTCCGAGATGACATTCTTACTTACTCTAAGAATTAAAAAGAGCATGAAGAAAATTTGATAGTGACATTGAAATTGCTAAGGGAGCATAAGTTGTATGCAAAGTTGAGAAAATGTGACTTCTATAAGGATAAAATTCATTATTTGGGTCACATTATCTCAAAGGAGGGCATATTTTCGAAATGTGAGAAGATTGAGGCCATCATGAATTGGCCAAACCCAAGAAATGTGATAGATGTGAGATCCTTTATGGGACTTGCGGGATAATACATGAGGTTCATTGAAGGATTCTCCAAGTTTGCACATTCAATCACTTCTTTGCAAAAGAAGGGGATAAAGTTTGAATGGACACCAAGTTGTGAAGAAATATTTCAGCAGTTGAAGAATCTTCTTACTGTAAGTGCACCAATCTTGAATATTGAAGACCCAAAAAAAGACTGTGTGGTGTGTACTGATGCATGTAATCAAGGACTTGGAGGAATTCTTATGCAAGACAACCACACAATATGCTATGAATCACAAAAGTTGAAGGAGCATGAGAATAACTATGCTACTCATGATCTAGAACTTGCATCCATAGTACATGCTCTCAATATGTGGAGACATTACTTAATGGGCATAAAATTTGAGCTAAGGACATACCATTGTGGTTTGAAATACTTGTTTGAACAACCAACCCTAAATGTTAGGAAAGCTATATGGTTGGATTTTTTGTGTGAGTTTGATTTTGAAATCAAACACATAAAAGGAAAAGAAAATAAAGTGGTTGATGCACTCAACAGGAAGGTGCATGAAATGCATGTGGCATCTCTTAGTACTTGCCAATCATATTTGAGACAACAGATTATTAGTCATATTGCTAAGGATGAAATGTATGTGCAGATAAAGGACAAGTTGCAGAAGGAAAGCCTTGAAAAGAAGTATGAGGGATACAAATTGGAAGGAGATGAACTTCTTACCTATAAGAACATAATTTATATTCCAAATGTGGCAGACTTGAGGAGAATTGTTATGGATGAAATCCATCAAGCTCCATATTCTGGTCACCCATGATATTAGAAGACAATTGCTACAACCAGAAAGTAGTATTTTTGGCCAGGAATGAAAAAGGACATTGCTGAATATATTTCTAAGTGCATGAAATGTCAGCAGGTGAAGGTTGAGCATCAATAGCCAGTAGCTTTGTTGCATCGCTTTCCAGTCCCGAAATGGAAATGGAAAGTTATTTCCGTGGATTTTATTACAGAATTTCCAATGACTGTGAGGAAACATGATTCCATCATGATTGTGGTGGAAAAGTTGAAAAAGGAATCACATTTTATACAGGTCAAGTCCACATATAAGGCTGATGCCATTGCAAAAATATTCATGAAGGAGATTTTCAAATTGCATGGTTTGCGGAAGGAAATAATTTCTGACAGGGATACCAAGTTCACTTCCAATGTTTGGAAGGGTTTGTTTGCAGATTTGGGTACAAAGTCAAACTTCAGCATCTCCTACCATCCTCAAACTGATGGAAAGACATAGAGGGTGAACAAGGTGCTAGAAGACATGCTTCACATGTATGTGATAGACAAACCATCCAAGTGGGAGGATTATTTACACTTCGTATAATTTTCGTATAATAATGGACAACAAGCATAATCGGGAAAGTGTCTATACGAAGCTCTGTATGGAATAAGGTGTAGGACACCAATGAGTTGGGATAATCCAGTGAATAGGATTGTGCTTGGTACATAATTTCTCAAGGAAATGGAGTAAAAGGTTGCAAAGATAAGGTAGAACTTAAAAGTAGCCCAAGATAGGCAGAAAAACTATGCATAAAAGCATAGAGTGCATAGAGAGTTCAATGTTGGGGATCATGTTTACCTTAGAGTGAAGCCAAGGAATAGTTCCTTGAAGCTTGGAAGTTGTGCCAAGATGTCACCTAGATATTGTGGTCCTTTTGAAGCGCTTGAAAGAATAGGGCCAGTTGCTTATAGAATTGCATTTCCTGCTAGCACTACAGCTCATAATGTTTTTCATGTTTCTTTGCTTAATAAATATGTACATGATCCTAACCATGTGATAAATTGGGATGTGATTCAGGTGGAACCCTAGGGAGAGTTCTAAACCAAGCCATTGTGCATACTTGACAAGAAGGTCACATTGCTATGGAATCGAGCCATTGGATAGGTAAAGGTGCAATGGAATCACTACAGTTCAGATGAGGCTACATGGGAGATGCAGGATGCCATGCAATTGGCACACCCATTTTTGTTCAATTTTGTAAAGGACTGAGGATAGTGCTAATGAAGGGGGAGGAAAATGTAACACCTCGGTTTTGACCCCATGGTATTAAAATTGTACATGATGTATATATTGTTATTAAATCATGGCAAGGATATCAAGGCCAAGGCCCTACCATTGATTTGGTTTTTTGTGTATCGACGATCAAGATCGCTTTCGATGGTTATAGTGCTAAGTCAAGCACATTATATTTCGAAGATATCATGTAAATATGCAATTTAATAAAATACCACAACTAGCTATGCACTGCAAGGAAATATATGAGGGAATGATTTCCAAAGGAATAGGAAGGAAGAATTAGTCAAACCCCTGAGCCATAGGGTGAGACCAGATGTTAATGGGGAAACCCATAAATCCTCAACTACCTTTTTTTGCTCCGCACTCTATCATTCAATTCTTCCAGAAGAACGATTGAGGGAGTTAATTCCTTGGGAAGGGAAAGGCATGGCAGTCAAATTTCATGTCTGAGTAAGCATGTAGCCTGTAGTCTGGGGAAGCCACATTATTGCTTCTAAAGTAAGTAATTGCAGGGATGCATGCCCATCCTGTCATTTCCGGAGTCTCCCTACACGTTTTGGTCATTCAATTCCCCATTCCATTCCACCATCTGATTATGCATTGTTCACGATCCTGAGTCACAAAAGGAGTTGTTCAGTGTGGTTCATTGTTCACAGACACAACGCGAGCTAGTAGAGTATTGCTATGCTTTCTGCAGTGTCTCTCTATGTTACAGAGTGGTATGGAACCCTGGTCTCTTGTGTACAAGTGGAATCCTGTTTTCCTCTGAGCTACAGAGTGGTATGGAACCTTGGTGGTCCATGTTACAGTGTTGAACTATTTGTTGCTATGTATCTTTTTGGTTTGTTGTGATGTGTACCTTGGTTTGGGTCCAAATTGTATACAAGACTTAGGAGTGGAAGAGACATCGAATAGGCTTGATAAACCTAGTGAAGAGAGGAACCTCACAAAAAAGATAATACTGGCTCATGAATCTTCTATGCACATCCTTAAGAGCACTGGAAGGGAAGGTATAGCCCGAAGGAATGTGTAGCAGAGAAGGGGATACTTCCTTCTGTTGGGTGTGTAGGTATTTTGGGTGCAAGGCCAGATAGATCTTGTGGAGGTGTCCCTAACTCTTGGATGAGCCACTAGCTTAGCCCTTCTTACTTTCCACTTCCTTAGCATCCTGATAAACCCAAAGGTAGATTGGCTTGGCTGACATCCTGATGAACCCAATTGTATATTGGCTTGGTTGGGCAGCCTGATAAACCCAATCGTATATGGGCTTTGTTGAGCAGCCTGATAAACCCAACTGTAGTTGGCTTGGATGTGTCTTGTTGTGCATTTGGCCACGTGTGACCCTTGGCTGGATAGCCTGATAAACCCAATAGTTAGCTGGCTTGGATCAGAAGCCCGATAAACTCAGGAGTCAGTAGTGAGATGGCTTGGTTGAGTAGCCTAATAAACCCATCTGTTAGTTGGATTGGCTGGTCCTTAATGTGAATATTGGATTGACTGCTTGCTGTATGATAAACCCAATTGTTGCTAGCTTGGATGGGTAGCCTGATAAACCATAGAAGTGTATTGGGTTGTTTTCTTGCATCCTAATAAACCCAATTGTGTATTGGATTGGTTGGATAGTCTGATAAACCCAACTGTAGGTTGGCTTGACTATGTTTGATATGGTCTTGCTATGTGTGAGCCTGCTATTCCCTAGTTCCTTGTGGAAATCATGCCCATCTCGGGGGTGGCAGTTGTGTTGAGAGATTGATGAACACAACTGGCCTATGGTTGGGTGGAAAGTTGCAATGACATAACTAGTTGTGGGACAACTTCATCTTCAAGATAAGTATTCTCTGTTGTGTTATTTTTGCAATGTATTTCCTTATGAATATACTGATTATGTTGAATGCTTATTAATGATTTAAGTAGAGTTTAATGTTGTTAAATGTCCCTGCATTTTGCATCTGTTTATGCCTTGTGTTTTTCCACTGCATTTGGATTAAGTTCATGGAGACTGGAAGCATGGTTCCAAAGACAGAATGCATATGACGTAAGAGTTTTTGCACCTCGAAATCTTCCTGTGGAAGGTGGAAGGCAGGAGGTGGAAAAGAGAAAAAGAACAAGGAAGAATGTTGGTTTTTCTCACCCTAGAATCCACCTGCGGAAGGAGAAAGACGGGAGGAGAAAAGAGAAGTTGAAACAAGGTAGAGTGTTGGATTTTCATACCCTGGAATCCTCCTGCAGAAGGAAAAATGCGGAAGTAGAAAATAGCCGAAAATTCCAAGGTAAAGTGTAGATTTCCGCACCCCAGATTCTTCCTGCAGAAGGCGGGAGGTAGAAATCAGGAAAAAGAAAGAGAAATGATGCCAAGTGTTGGTTTTCCATGATCTAGAGTCCTCCTGCGAAAGGAGGAAGGTGGAAAGAGGAAGGTGAACAAATGAAGGTGTTGTTTGTTAAGTTTTTGATTCCTGCAGTGCACAACAGAAGGAAAAAAGGATGAATGCAGAAGGAAGAAATGTGGATAAATGATTCCATTGCATGATAATTTTCTTATACCTGCAGTGCACAGCGGAAGGAAAAAAGGAAGAATGTGAAAGGAGGAAATGTGGATAAATGATTCTGTCACATGTTAAGTTTCCAATTCCTACAGTCCGTAGCGGAAGGAGGAAAGGAAGAATGTGAAAGTGGTGAGATGATTCCATTGTACGTTAAGTTTTTGATTCCTAAAGTCTGCAACGGAAAGGTGGAAAGGAAGAATACGGAATGCAGAATGTGGTGAGATGATTCTGTAAAATGTTAGGTTTCTGATTCCTGAATTTCGTAGGGGAAGGTAGAAAGGTGGAATATGGAAGGAAGAAAGGAAGGAAATTGCAGTGGTGTTTTGCAGAGTTCTGCCTGCCGCAAGTCGCACTGAGGAATGTAGAAGGATGAAGGAAGAAAGGATAGGTTCAGTGCAGAAAATGTATTCTTGGTCGGGGAATGGATCTGTTAGCTGTGGAACGACTGTTATAGTGGTTTTTAATCCTAGGAATGAATGTTAAAAGATGTACATGACCAATGACTATGTTTAAGGAGAAAGAAATAATAAGTTTTAAACTATTCCACATATCAGTCACGTGTATGGGAACTGGGTTCATGGACATCGTGGTATCAAAGAGAATAGTTGGAGTCATGTTTCTCTCCTCATATGCTCCCAAAGAGGGGAGGGTACGCTACAATGTGCTATAATATGGGAGGAGACATGAAAAAAGCAACATGAAACAATTTGGGAACCAAATATGGCATAACCCTTGTCTTAGTTCGTGCACAAAAGTGGTAGGGCCCTCACATCAAACCATTGATATGGCAACAAAACAAGTGGATTGGCATAAGCAAATTCATAACTCATTCAGAGCGTAGATCAATCACGTGCATTGTTCACAAGACCAGGTGTGTAATACTGATACTACCTACATCCATAGACATGCTCTGGTAGATCCACACAGTCCTCAATTTGTTGAGTCTACAACATATAGATCAAATGCATGTGTCATGAGAGAGATCTCATATCATTCAATAGATTTTGTGGGATCATAGAGTTAGATCTTGATCTCATGCAATGGAGGGTCAATCCCATGGGTGGTCCAACCTATGAATGTGTGAAGTAGTGATATGTTCAGGGATTTATGTTTCCAGAGATAGGTTTTAAGTGAGTCATTTGTAGTTGTGATAGCAAAGGTAAGTGGATCTTTGGTGGATTTGGGAAGGATATGGTTATGAAAATAATGGAGGTAGATCCTCAATAATACCACTAAAATAATATTTTGTAGGTGGGGTTATTGAAAATATTGTGAATAGTGATGGGAATCAAAAGGAGGCAACTATTGGTAGAAATTTAAATTGGTTGATAGAGGGATACATGGAAAGTTGTAACAGGTGCATTAAAATTAAAGGCTTTGAAATGAAGCTGATATGTTAAAGCATTAAGCTGAATGAGGTGGTGGACCGAGAAACTTTTGTGATAGTGGGTAAATTCCCAAGGTGAAGGATGGGAGAGGGGAATATAAAAAGTTGATCAACACAAGGGTAGAAACCATTGTTGGGTTATGCACCTAAATTGATCATCCTAGCTTCAGGATGTTGGGATTCATTTTTAGATCTGAGGGAGATGTTCAAAAAATATTGAATGAGGTTTGGAAATGGGTAGTTTCTATGTTGTTTCTATAGCCTTAACTTCGTTGTTTGATGCATGGACTAAAAGGATTGGAGATGATTCCTTTATGGGTGAAATTACTTGGTCTTATGATATAATTATTCTCTTACAATGTTTTTAGAGCAATTAGGAATGAGTTAGGTTTTCTTCACAAAGAAGACATGACCTTTACAGATATAGGTGTAATGATAGTGGAAAAAATATTGGTTGGAATAACCATTCGTGAGATATTGTTAAAATATATGATCCTACAATGGGGGGATTTTATTTTTACACTTCCCTAGTCTATTACGATATTCCTTCTAAGTGTGTTCGTTGCCATGCCTATGACTATTTGGTGATGGAATGCTCATTATATTTTAGATAGGGATATTAGAAAAAGAAGGAAGAGGTGAGGACTAGGGTCAAGAAGCCTATACAACTACCGAGGGATGAGAAGGTCATTGATAATAATTAGTTTAGGGTCCATAATTCGAAACAAATATTGTAATACCGCACTTTAACCCCACAAGGTCAATTTGTAAATATTGATGCAAAATGATAAAAGCTAGAACAAATGGTCAGAATGACCAAAACTATGTAAGTATGTATATTTTTTATATTAATATAAAAATATCTAAATGGTTGCATGGGAAGAAGGATAAAGAAGAGATGGGGGGTATGAGTCCACAAGTGGGAAAGTGGGAGTGTGTATTAGTTTATCTCCCTAGCCTTAGAAAATTAAATCAAGTTATTAAACTATGATTACAAACCATACTTAAGAAGGGGATTAAGGTGGGAAAAGTGGCTCCACGTGGAGTGGCCACATGGCTAGCTGATTTATGCTTATAAAAGTGTTCTTTATATCTAGAGAGGGGTTCCATTCTTCACTACTCTTGCATCATTTTGAATTTGACTCTTAGCCACCACCTTTGGAATCCATATCTAGATACTATAATAATGAATGAGGATTCCATGGATATACACGAATTTCATGCCACTAACTCAGGTAGATTGGTGAAAGAAAAACCCAGCCTGAAACTCATGCCCTGGAGTTTGAAATTCAAAGACTTCTTGTTCATCATGTGCTGGAGCACCAAAAGGGAACTAGAGGCTTCCCAAGGGACTGTTAACATAGAGAAGGAGCTTGTTTATGGCATTGTGTAAGTTGATGGGGAAGGAGAATTAAGGATTGGGACAACTGTGGAGGGAGTTTAGGAACCAGTGGGTTGTAATGGAATTCAAGTGAGTAAATTGGGTTTGAGGGAGAAATTTTCCCCAGTGGATTGACAACCCCAGTATAGGGGTGTCCTGTCAAAGCAAGTTTTGGGTTGACAATGCCTATGGCTAGGATGAACATCCTTCACATGCAACCAGTTGGAGGATAATCACTTAAAAATATAAGTGTATGTTTGTGTATTAATGCAATGAGTTAATTATTTGCTGGCATGCTATTTAATTTAATTTATTATAAATGTTGAAATGCATTGGTTTTGCTTGGAATGGCATGTATGTTTGTGTTGTTGTTCATGTAAATTATATATGAATGCACAAATTGTTTTGGGAGACCATGATTGTTTATTTATTTCCGCTGTTAAATGAGAAGTAATTGAATAAAAATGAAATTGGACATGAATATTGAATTTGGATATGGAAATGGAGTGCCCCTCCATATCTACGGTCAAATTAGGTGACTGAGTATGTTACAAATACCATTGAATGAGGTTGAGGAGGGTATAGTGTGAAAAAAAAATATTGATGAGTTTGAAGAAAACACGAATGGCTCTCTACTGATAAATGAAGTTGAAGTAGAGTGTGGGGATCATAAGGTGACTACATTGGAAGATGGCGAGCTCATTTCATATAAAATGTGAAGGTATGGCCATTCAAGACTTGGTCCCTTCAAAGTATTTTACATTAGTTCTTTAGGTGGATGGGAAAAAATATTAGATTGCAATTGGGGGGTAATCTAGGAGCTATGGGATTTATTACTGAGGGCATTAACCAAATACTATATGGTTTGTTTATTATAAATTTAGGGAGATATATCCTCAGGTTAAGCATTCATGAGCATACATGTGATGATGACCATGTAAGGATTATTAGCGATTCTTTGGAAGATGAAGGTTTGGATATGGAAGAGGTACCTCGATATGACATTAGGCCCTAAAAAGGCTACCGTTTGAACTTGGAGGATATTTTTGCAGGTGGTTTGGACCTGGTTGAAGGTAGGGGAAAAGGTCGAGTGTTAGAGGTAGAAGATATCACATTTCAATGGATTAGGAGAAATAAAAAATTGGAAATACAATTAGGGAAACAATTATCCATTGTGTGTATTCTTAGAGTGAATAAACCCCATATTGAGGAGAATTAATGATATTAATATCCCTTAATTACTAAGGGATGGGCCAACCCTCAAAGAGATAAACCATCAAGAGGCATGTAGAGGCCCAAACATTAGACACTGAATTTTTCCAAGAAAAGAATGGGGAAGGGGACATAATATGTACATATCTCATGAAGCTACTTGTTAGGCAGGAATTCATATTTGATGATTCAAAGGGTAGGTTGTAGGGTTTAATATCAAGTTGGTAAAGCCACTCTTTCATTTGCATTAACTCAAAGGAATCTCTTTCAAGTTTATGCATGAATTTATTATCAAAAATGTTGGTTCTAGAGTTTACATCCTTAAACATATATGGACCCTAGTCAGAAAGGGCCACTTATTAGGATATGTTTTAAAATTTCTAGTAGTTGGACCTAGACTATGTTATAGTGGGTGGAGACTTGAATTTCTCCATAAAGAATGGAAATATACAGGGAGAAGAAACCTAAATGGACTAGTTGACTGATTACGTTGTAAAAAGGTTGTTTGAGAGAGGTTCATATAATGTTATGTCTGTTAAAATCATACCAACATGGAGGAATAAGAGAATGGGGCTTGAGAGGATCTCAAAGAGACTTGATTGATTTTTAGTGAATGAAGGGGTTCTAAATGAAAATTTGAGGATAAAACAATGGGTTCAGTCAGGGGGGTAACTCTAACCACTTTCCCATCATGTTGGAGATAGATTCAGGAAGCACTAAACCACCCATTCCTTTCAAATATAATCCACAATGGTTGGTAGAGGAAACTTTTGTTAATTTTATGAAGGAATCCGTTTGTTGAAGGGAGTAGAGAATCAAAAAACCTTTTGTTGAAGGGAGCATCGAATCAAAATCCATACAATTCAAGGAAAATGTAAGAAGGTTAAATAAAGATGAAAAGCAATTGACACATGAAAAAAATAAAAATGACAAAGAGTTAGTAGAGATTAAGATCGTGTTGGAGAAATTATACCTGCAAGATCTATTTGGGTTCTCATGTGAAGCACATAAGAGTGTTATTTATGAGTTGGAACTAAATAAAAAATTGTTGATGGAAGAGAAGGAGAGGACTTGGAGATTAAAAAGAAGAGTATTGTGGTTGGAGAAGGGTGATTCCAACAAAAGTTGTTTTCATTACTTTTCCAATTGTGGAACAAATAAAAATACCATCTTTAGAATGCAGGGCTTGGAGGTCAAATCAATACTAGTTTTAAATACCTATTAGAATATCGAGTGAATGGTTTTAAGAATATATATAAGGAAGAATATAGCAGGGAATTAATAACTAAGGTTGTCAAGAGGACCACCCACTTTTCAAACTTTTTATTGGAGGAAGATAATAAAAACATGGTGGAAACGATATCAAAGAAGTTCAGGAGGTATTCACTCTTTATAGAAGGAAAAGAGTCTGGGCCCTGATGGCTGGATTGTGGAATTATTTATAGGTTTCTATGAAATGTCGAAGGAAGATCTATTAAGAGTTGTCAAATAATAAAGGAGTTTTGGTAAAATATTTGCTACATTTATTACCACATTCATGACGTTAAAACCAAAAGTAGACAATTCCACTAGAAAATTAAGCATTCATGATGTTAGGAGTACAAACCTATATCATTGTGCATATGTATACAAAAATTACATACAAACTGATAGCAAGGAGGAGTTATTATCCAAGATAATTATTATGAGCAGTTCAATTATCTTAAAGTGAGACAAATCCATGAGACAATTGTTATTATGAACAGTTCAATTATCTTAAAGTGAGACAAATCCATGAGGCAATTGGTATCTTAAAGTGAGACAAATCTATGAGGCAATTGGGATGGTGCAGGAGGTTTTCCACTCCATTAAAACAATAAGGTTGCCTTAAATGATCAGAAAGGTGGATTTATAAAAATGATATGAGAAGGTTAGATGGCTATAATTTAGGTTATTATTGATTTATGTGGGATTTCATATGAAAATCATATGACAAGGTTATACGGCTATAATTTAGGTTGAAATAATGTTTTATTTCCTTTCTATTATATTTGCATACTTCATTAGACGGTGAGGTGGACTCTCGGTTATGAGAGCCATCCCTGTCGACAATGCTGGCTCAGCTTTAGCATTTTAACCAGTCATCTGTGATAATGTTGGCCTCATTCTGTTTACTGCTTGTTCTGTGTAACTTGGTTGTGTAAATGGATAACGTACCAGAATCATCCTTCAAATAACCAATTTTCAATGACTTTATTCTTTTCTTTCAAATAACCAATAGCGTAGCTCTATTGGTGTGCATTGCATTCGGTGAAAGGATAGAGCATGGCTCTATTGATTTATGAATTTTCAAACATGGAATTAAGGATGGTGTATACGTAGAGAATCGGCTTGTCCTTAACGTTATCTAAGTTTTATTCAATTTTCTTCAATCATAAATCACATCCTTTGTGAAGGCCCAATCTCTCCACAATGTACAACGTAATTACATAGTCCTTGTGGTAACCTCTCTACCCAGTTGTAAAAGTATTAGTTAATAATATTAAAAGTATTAGATACCTTTGTGACGTGGCCTTGTTGAAAATGGTGTAATTTGTATTAGTGTGAAAATATTATTTTGTATTGGCCTGTAGCATGACTAGGAGGAAATCCATCACTCTTGGCATATGCTCCCGAAATTTACAACGCATAAGACAAGGTTCTAACTTCTCTTGAATGAGACCGTTCAAACTCTTAATGTATATAAATAATCAAAATTAGGCTTAACCTTTTGGGTGGGACTTAGTTTTCCTTGAATGTTTTAATGTCTATTTTAGAAGATACCTTATCTCTTTGTTAAGAACTAACGTTATGTGCATTTTATCTTTTACAGTTCAACCTTGGGTAATTAGAATGAGAAGATGTCAAT
Source organism: Pseudotsuga menziesii (assembly GCA_001517045.1). Taxonomy (NCBI): domain Eukaryota; kingdom Viridiplantae; phylum Streptophyta; class Pinopsida; order Pinales; family Pinaceae; genus Pseudotsuga; species Pseudotsuga menziesii. The sequence goes on from LPNX010300694.1 coordinate 272,348, forward strand.
CCATATTTAAGAAGGGAAGCCTTGGTGTAAGGATATGAAGTGTTTCGAAAATATTTTCTATAAACGAGATTTGAGATAAAGGTAGTTAATACAAAGGTGGTTTGGTCTTTAATTGAACTAATAAAGGTAGTTAATACAAAGGTGGTTTGGTCTTTAATTGAACTAATCTCTTTCTCTTTATTTGATAGTAAAGGCTAAGTTTTATGAGTTTATTGGAAGCTTGGTTTTCATATTCTAGGGTGTAGATTTTAATATTTAAATGGTAATCTTTATAGTTACAATATGGGAGTGTCTATGTTTAAAAGAAAGGCCTTTCAATAAGGCTAATTTAGTAAGTTGATATTATCCTCTACGAGAGAGATTTGAGGATAAAGAAGATAAATCTACAGTTTTGTAACCTTTTGTTGAATAATTAATAGAAATACTAACAACTTTTGGTGGACTTAGCCTCTGGTTTCGATTAACCACGTATATTTGTGTCTTTCTTGTGCTTATATCTTATATGTTTTATTTTCTGAAAAGTGTCTTAACTTAATGCTTTCAAAATCATGAATGAGCTTTGGACTTGATGTCTATGCACATATGCTAAGAATTGGTACATAAGAGACATACGGTTATCATTAATGATTATTGTTTACTAGTTTTTACTCATTGTGGATATGCGATGGTACTGTGCATCATGAAATATTCTTACATAACAAGCATTTAGTTAAGTATGTTTTACGTGGAAACATACTTGGAATGTTAAATGATCCCTTGTTTAATATTTTGATCTAAAGTTAAATATTCAATAGCTTGTAAGATATTATTATCATGATACTAGATTATTGTAAAGTGCTAGTAATGATTTCAACAAATATAAGATGATGTGTGGTCAGAAGCGTTAAGATAATACTTAAGGTCGGGAGAAAATGAAGCGAATTATGTCATTATCATTATTAGAGTAAATAAACTAAGAGAAGCTAATCCAATTTTGTTTACACTTAATTTAGAAATGACAAGAATTACATTATTGGTCTTCAAAAGGTATAATAGTATTTTAGTCTATTAATCTAAGAACCCTACTATGCATATGATTATAAATATGTACCTTATTAATGATAAATGATAATTATTGGTGCTAACACCTTTTGGGCAACTGGAAGATGCTTGACGAACATTTTTATACCCCTTTTCCATGTAAATAGTAAAAGTGAAAGTTGGGGATGTTACAATTTGACTAACTCCTATGTATCCTAAATTAACAGGGGTGATGGTAGGACCCTAACATGCCCTCCACCTTCAAGATCATCGATGTTCTTAAGGATGAAGTTGATCGAATTTTCGCAAAACCCCTGATAGTTCCCATGTGGTATCTTTTGGTTGTATATATTTTCATTGGATAAATACTTCTTTGACTATGTGTTTTTGCAATTGATGTTCCCTGGTATCCAATACTGCTTCCATATAAACCAAATGGAGCCTTCCTCATCAAGCTATATTAATTTGGTATTCACTTCACAATTGGATACCACAACCTTTTTGAGGGTATATGAATATTGGAGTGATCTAGTAGCGCTAACTTGTATGCCACCTATCCAATGCATTGTATGATCATGTAGGTTCCATAAAACTTCCGTGATATTTTTTTATGGAGGTTGATTTTGAGTGATGTGTATTTATAAGGTTGAAGTTTAACGAACACTTGATGCTATTCTACAAATGAATACATATAGTGATGTTGATCCACTTGTTGTTCATTTTATTTTGAGACATAACCAAATTGTTCCTAAGTGTGTGGAGAATAGCCTCTTTGGTGCAAAGTGTGCTATCATTGTGTAGACCTTGAAAGTGCTAGGTAAATAGGAAAATATAGATGAGGGATTTTGTACATATATGAATTCATATGGGCTCAATTTGGTAGCTCCATGTGTTATCCTATGAAAGGGCACTTCTTCGTCCGAATACTGGCACTCAATGTGTCAGTACACAAAAGGACAAACTGGATTGAAGTGGCCAAAACCCTATAGATGTGCATGTGCCTTCATACATATTCATCTTGCCAGACTTTCCTATTTTTTATAATGATATTAAGGATAATTCGTGACTATTTCCATTGAAACCCACGAACCATTCACGAGTATCTACATTACAACCCACGAATACGTGATCATGGTTTGTACACGTGGGTTTCCCTTATAAAAGTCATGAGTAACTCATGACCTGCTAGTATCAATAGTCGTGAGTTCCCTAATCCAAAAAATAAAAAATAGAAACAAGTTTAGTCGAGGATAGTTGGGATCCTAATCATAATTATCCCAACTTCCTCAACCATCTCAACCTTCATAACCTCTCTCATTCATTAAGTATAAATAGAGGGTAGGGGTTGAGGCTAAGCATGATGATTGATAGAGAAAAGTTATGCTGGTGGATTTTCTTTGGAGATCTTGGAGTAGCAGAACTGAGTCTCCTTATCTAGAAGAGGAGGACTTGTATCAGATACTAGGTGTAATATTTCCTCATTGGTTATCAATAAAGAGAGACTTTCTTCCAATTTGGTGCACTAATATTCTTATGTGTTATGATTTCCGAATTATCTTATTGTCTTATTGCAAGCATAGTATTTCATTAATATTTTATATAAAATCTAAGATATTGCAGGAAGGCCTATCTCTTTGCACATGTAAAGATTCCCTAGAAGTTGTTGGAGCAATTTGGATTGAAGAAGAAAGCTAGGCCCAGCCTTCATAAACAAGGTACACTTACTTTCTTCCTTGTTTCTCTGACAAATTCTAGGATGGCTGAATGTCTGCAAGTTTATTTGGTATGTTGGTAACCCCAGACCCTAGGTTATAAGGTTGTATTTCCCCGAACAATAGAACTAGAGACTCTGCTGGGGAGTCCAACCTGTTTTGGGTCCATTCGTTTGGTTTCTTTTCAAGTTTTTTCTCTGTTTCATCTTGTGGGTGTTCTACTTGTTTTTTACCTTCAGTTTTCTGTGCTTTATGCTCAAAATGCTTTGGTCATTTTCTTTTTTGTTTGAAATTTTGACTGCATTAGTGAGCTGCTAATACACACAATGGCAAGTTGTCTATGTTATTTGTGGGTTGCTACGGTAACAATTGAAAATGGTTTTCAGGTTGTCTTGGTGACAGTTGTGAGTTCCTATAGGTATAGGGCAAACTGTTATGGATTTGCTTGTCCTCTGCTTTTATATTGCTCAGGTTTATTTTAGGGTTCTTATATAACATTGTATTGTTGCTTTGGATGTATGCATCTCACTTTTTCTTGTTAGGCGAAGTGTGTTTAAGTTGGGTTTGATTTCTTCTTTTGTGAATGTGTTGGGTCCTTATTGCTTGGTTTCTTGGTCTGAATGCTTGTGTCTTTTTTGGTCACTGGTGTCTATCAGTCCTTTAAGGACACTGATATACCTTGGATTGCTTTTCTAGTAGTCTAGGTGAGTCATTTTTTCCATCTTTTGGATCTATTGGTATTTTTAAGTCAATAGTTCTGTCCAAGTCTAGGGCTTGAGTCATCTCTGCCCACGGAGAAACTGTTGAAGAAAGCTACAAAGTTTCAATGGATGGAGGCTTGTCAAGAAAGTTTAGACAAATTAAAGAACAAGATGGCCATTATGCCAATACTTGTATTTTTGGATTGGAAGAAGGATTTCCATGTTCATGTCAACGTGTCGTCTGTCCCACTTGGCATAGACTTGACGCAACTAGGAGAGGGTGCACTTGACCACCCTATTTATTTTGTTGGCAAAAAACTATCGACGGCAGAGAAAAATTACACGACAATAGAGAGAGAAGGAATCGCCATGGTCTATGCGTTGCAGAAGTTTTGACACTACTTGTTGGGAGGAAATTTTAAAATGTACACTGATAATTTTGCCTTAAAATACCTGTTCAAAAAGCCAGTGTTGGGGGCAAAGATCTGTCGATGGCTCCTCCTGTTTCAAGAATTTGACTTTGAAGTCATTGTTAAAATTGGTTGACTAAATGTGGGGTCTAACCACTTGTCTAGGATAGAAAGTGGTGAAGAACCAACCAGTCTAGACGATAATTTTCTCGATGTGCAACTATTTGCGGTCATCGTGATGGATGATCAGAACAAATAGTTTAACATTGTCATCCACTTCCTGAGCACAGGCTATGTGCCTGAAGGATTTTCGACTACACAAAAGAAACATTTGGTCATCAAATCCACTGATTATACATTAATTGCAAGACACTTATACAAGATGGGCGCAGATGAAATATTACGATGCTACGTATTTGACTATGAACGACACTGGGTAATGAGAGAAGCACATGCTGGTGCCGCAGGAGGATACTACGCTGGAAAGGAAACTGTGAACAAAATATTGCAAGCAGGATTATGGTGGCCAACCATACATATGGATACTAAGAGTTTCTTTCGGTGCTGTGATATTTTCTAGAGAATAGGAAAATCTTAGTGTTGTGACAAGATGCCTCTTGCATCGCAGATAACCCTTCAAGAATTTGATAAATGGAACGTTGATTTTGTTAGACTGATCAGTCCACCAGGGAACAGGACTAGAACTCACTACATTATTACTGTGACAGACTATTTAACAAGATGGGATGAAGCCATGCCTGTTAAAGATTGCATCGTTGCGACTCCAGTGAATTTCTTATTTGAGAATGTGGTGACCAGATTTGGCTGTTCGAAAATCCTGCTAAGAGACCAAGGTGTGCATTTTGTTAACAAAATGATTGCTGATCTTACTGCAGAGCTCCATATTTAGCATAAGATGATGACACCCTATCATCCTGAGTAGAATCAAATGGTTGAATCATTCAACAAGATTCTAGAGAATGTATTAACCAAAGTGTGCAATGTTCACCGAGAATATTGGGATCAAAAAGTTTCAGCTGTGCTATCGGCGTACTGCACCACTTGGAAGCGACTAACAGGGAATACACTCCATTCAGACTGGTGTATGGAAAACAAGCTATTGTGACAATGGAGTACATTATGTTTATCCTAAGGATTGTTTCACTGAGAAAAGTGACCAATGGAGATGTTGTCAAGCAAAGGTTGTCGCAACTAGTTCAGATGGAGGAGGAACACTTCATCGTAGGGTTCCATCAAAACATAAAGAAGCAAACACAGAAAGCATGACATGATTGCCATATCCAAACTAAGCCTTTCACATTCAGAGGACTGGTTTTGCTTTATGACAACAAATTTTTGAAGCATCCATGGAAATTGAAGACGCATTGGCCAGGGCCATATATGATCGCACATTTCACTGATGCAGGAGTAGTAAAATTGTAGAAGTTGGATGGAACGTATGTCGCAGGAATGGTAAATGGTAGTCACCTGAAACCTTACTATGATGGCCACAACATTCCTAAGTAAGGTCACGTCACACATTAAAAAACAAGGGGAAGTAAATTTTTATGTTGCACGTATGCGATAGAAGCAGATAAATCATAGTAAAGAGCGGGAATGGCAACTAGCCATCATTAAATCCTAGATACCCGAAAAGATATAGGAGGTTATGACAGCAAAGTTTCATCAATTCTATGAGACTGAGGAGAATGACGACGTTCCTTTTGGTCCCATCATTCATCCCCGCCATAACTCTCATAACTGTCTTGACAAGTACTACTTAGAACTCAAGTAGATGAATTAATGGGGAATGCATCGAACGAGAATCCCATGTGATCGACAAGATGTATATATGCCACCAAATATATGTATGTATAATGGACACATCCCTATAAATTTGAGGCTTCATCGATAATAATTATTTTACGTGCTCAGAGTGAAGAAGAGCAAACCAGAACTGTGAGTGAGAGAGCAGAAGCTAATGGTTATTGAGATTTCTAGCGCTAGTGAGAAATCAGAAGTTACCATTGCTTTGCCTTGCTTGATTGTTGAAGAGATTAGATCATCAGAGGTACAATAGTAAGAAAAAGAACAAAAAATGATGGTGCGACCAAGATAGTAGACAGTTCCTATGACTGGTTTAGCTCCTATTCCATCCTCTAGTTCGGGCCCTGTGCCGAACCCCATTCAGAATCCACTGGTGAATCCCATAGTTGCATGTCCATGACCATTTGTGGCACATGCAAAGGTTTCAGAATCATCAAGGCCAAAGATATCAAAGAAAATCAAAGAATAAGGTCGCTGTGGATATGCCTGCTAAGGACATACCTGGGGAGGACATACCAAAGCCACCACCACACATAGACGTGAGCACCACCATTGAAGAGCAGAACCTATTACCACAATATGTTTGGATGAGGAGAGAAGAGCCGCTGGAAGTGAAGCTTCTAATGAAAGCACTCTCCTCCTTAGCAACACCCTGGATCCCTGCTGGTGTGCCCCTGCTGATGGATTTACTACCGAAGCTGGCCAAGCTGCAGTTTGAGGATATGGATATGAGCAAGAAGGAGGGATTGGAAAGGAAAACTTATATGGTCATGCTTCTATCCGTGCTTCCTGAACCCCAGCTCATAGTGCCAATGGAGTGGGCCAGCGCTGTAGACAGTGTGGGCTTGTTAAACTTGCTACTTATGCCGCACTTTGGTTGGAGCATGCAAGTAAGTATATATGTGCTAAAGATACTCATTTGTTTTCATAAAGGATACTTATGGCTTGCTCGAACCTACCCTATCAACGTCGAGCTCATCTCATTGATAACGGGTCTACTAAAGAAAGGAGACAACCCTATGCCGTATCTACGTGCAAATAGGGATACGACGAACATGAAGCAGAAATATGACCTCCAATGCACAGGTAGGGGATTCCTAATTTTCCCTTTAGATGACAACACAGTGAGGTTCACGGAAAAAATACTATCTTGCAAGCTACTGCACAAGATGCGTCCCAGTGAGTGCACCGCCGGAAGAATAGAACTCGTAAAGCAGTGTACAGTGGGCGTAATCTTCAACTGGTCACAATAATTGTTGAATGAGTTCATAGAGGATGGGGAGAAAGTGCAGGAGGATGATAGGGCCAAATTCCACTACTCCTGGTTTTTCATCCTAATTTCTTTTGTTGTTTGGTCAGACCCACCCAAATACCAGTTGTTAGATTTCCCACTCCTTTTCCTTGGCGCAAAGTACCAGAACCTCTAGGAGGAAAAGGACAAAAAGATTAGGAAGAAGGAAAATAGCATTGATTTATTTCTACATGGAGATGTGCTGGACATAAAGAAACAGTACAGAGTAAGGGCATCGACAGTGCAGAAATAATCGACATTCATAACTTCCAGGCTGGTGTCCATAACATTATTCTTGAGCCGCGATGGGACCTGGACAAGAAATTGCACCCAATAGGTTTTATGATTATTGACGCATATGTGGACACAGTCATCTAATATTGTCTTGAGGAATGGCATGGCCCGGTTGATGCACAGATGAACCAGGGAGGAAATCAAGGAAATGGCCAAGGAGAGGGCCAAGGAAATGGCCAGGATAATGACCCACACAATGATGATGGCGATGGGGAGGAGGAAGATGGTGATGATGATGACAGTGAGCACAAAAATGATGACAATGATGGAGAAAAAACATCGATTGATGAGGATGTGCAGAACTAATGGAAATAATAGGAACATGAGCATGAGCATGCATGCAAGAAGCAAAAATATTATAGAACGACTAATACAATCAACTTAGCCAAGGACAACATTGGCTTGCTTGTAGACATTGTCGTGGAAGTAACAAAGACCAGCCTTGAGGGTCTCAATGCACAACAGATTTAAGTGGCCAAAAAAATCACTGAGCACGTCAATAAAATCATAGAGGCCATCAATGAAGTAAAAAATAGTGTCAAGGTTGAGACATATGGCATTGATCTTGGGGAGATACATTAGCTGTGCCACTACTATTGTCGCCCCTCAAGATCAAATTACAGGTGAGCACTGGAATCAAGAACATAGGAGTATGATGATGTTATCAAGGAAACATGGACATTGTCGATAGACTTATCAAAGCTAGCGTTGGCCGAAGTATATGCCATTCAGCATGCGGCCGCAACATAATTCTAGATCCATGAAAATGCATTGGCTTACTAGGCCAAACGGAAGAAAAGGAAAGGAAGGAGAAAGAGCATAAGGTCTTCATTAGGGAAAAGGAATAGGAGATTGAGGCCCGTGAACAAAGTCGGATTATACTAGCGAAATCCATCAAAAGCGCAGTCGCAAAGTTCCCCGTAGAAGAATGCCACGAAGACAAATATGGAGTCGCAAAGGTTGGTCGACTATCAAGGAATGCAGTGGATCTCAGAAAATAGGTTGAGGAACTGAAGGCGAAGCAGAATCCAAACAAACCTCTTGAGGTGCTTGAAGAGCGCAGGAAAACAACATCGGAGGCTATTGCGAGGGTAAGGCAAGGAGAACAACTCTACACTGAGGAATTTGAAGCCTTTTCTGCGACATGGGAATTTATTTTGGATGATGAAGTAGTAGAGAAGATCAAGGAAGATGCGTGACAAACTAATTTAAAGATCACAACAGTAAAGGTAGACATGGAGAAGTTTTTGCTTAAAGAGAAGGTTTCAAAGATAGCCAAGCTAAAGTAGCTGTAGCAGGAGGTAAAAAATTTGTGCGAAAAGAAGTAGAGCCGAAATGATGAGGTGAATGTGCACCAATCAGAATCATAATGAGTTACAGGGCTTATTCAACCTATACAGAAAAAGCTCCAATTTATCACTTAGTCATTGTTGGAAGAAGGACCATCGAAACATATCAGTTCTGACCTTGTGGAACAACTGGAAAAGTAGGAGAAGGAAGTAATGGAAGAAGTTGCTCGAGTGCAAGAAATTTTAAAGGAGTTTCAGAATAAGGTTGGTCCTGTGTAGCAGCTTGCGCTAGAGACATGAGTTTTGCAGAAACATAAAATTTTGCAGAGACTTAAAGTTTTTCTTAGTGGCTCAGGATGATTCACATGTGAGTGTTGGGGGCATGTTGGACCAGGAAAAGTGCACAAGGAAGAATCTGAAGTGCAAGTGTGACGAAGGAAAATAAGGCACACGATGGAGGGAAAGCAAGCGCAAATGAGAGAAAGTTGCGATGCATATAGGTGCAACAAAGGAAAAAACATACCTAAAGAGTCAGGTAGAAGAGTTAAGTCTGGATAGGTGCAGGTCAAGAAGGATGGCAGAAGTCAGAGTCGGCAGAATACTAAAGTATAGTTTTGCGGCTAGTTATGACCTGTACAAGCAGGCTGAAAAATGCTTCCATGACTAGTTATGGCCGTGGTTAATGTAATGCAGTACTTTTTTGTCTAGGTATGGGCCGCCATCAATGCAATACAAGATATTTGTGGCTAGTTATGTTTGTAATAACTGAGCTGTACTTAGTAGACCCTATGCGGTCTTGTAAACACTATAACTAGGAGGAACCTGCTCTATATAAGGGTTAGCTTCAAGAAATGGTTTCAAGTTAGCTTTCAGTTAGCTTCAGAAGAATTATATTAGTTGATTACTGAATTAGAGAGAATTATTCTAGTATAAGGCTGTTGAGTCACGGATCCACAGCGAAGAGTGAAGACCATTTTGTAGGATTTAATATGTAGTTGAGTGCATAGACAGTAAAGTAGAAGAGTTGATCCAGGGTACGTGCGAATCAGTATGAGTATATAGGAGATAAACCAAAGAGAATGAGAGGAAGAAGAGTCTGAGCCAAAAGACATATCTTAAAGTAGTCTGTAAGTCACAGAATGCAAGGTGATACCTATTTCTCATGCCAGATGAAGAGCACCTTGGTAGTTTTTCCCAGATGGGTTTCCATGTTATTTCTTGTTTTAATGAATGAATGAATGTTGTGTTGAATGTTTAATTATCTTGCATCATTTATGGCTATTGTTTGAATGAATGTAGTAGTACCGATAAGCATTGAATGAATGGATATCTAAGCATCATCGAGCATTATGTATTATTTCATGTTTAAACACTATTAAGTCATGATATAAGTCGCATCATAGTCATTTACTTTAAAGGAATTAGTTGCATCACAATATTGCACAAGATATTAATCTTGTTAAGGACAAGGTTGTATCGCATGCTGGTTGTGGTGCACTATTGTGCCTCTATCAAGTAGTGAAAGGCTCCATCCTTCCATCTCTGTCAAGTACCTTGGCTGTGCGCCAAGAGACTGTTATCCCTCGCCAACTACGAAAACATGGTTCTGGAAGTTACACATTAAGATATCTTGGGTGAGTCTGGGCCTTCCTCGCAGGTGTTGTCGACTGAGCTTGCTTTTTTGGGCCAATGCATTTGGGTGTTTTGTTTCTTTTGTGTTGTTGTTGAACCTGGGTTAGGTGAGTGAGGAAAGTTAGGCCATCAAACATCAGGTACTGGAGATACATTGAAGCACAACACTGGGGGCTTCTGAACACTATCGCCAATGTAGCTCTAAAATCACAAAGAACAAAAAACTGTTTGGGTCCCATAGTAGCCTCACCAATGTGCTAGAGTCTGGTGACAACCGGGGTCTTCAACCAAATAATGAACAGACCAATACCCTGTACCAATATTAATAGTGCGATGATGTAGCTAAAGTCGAGCATGTGAAACACAACCATCCCAAGAGGCACTAATGACTCCTCTCTAGTGGTCCAAGGAAATCATCAATGAGGTGGATGAAACTAGGATACAGGGATCTCTGGAATAGATGTGATGACGTCAATAGAGGGAGACCTGCAACTAATCAAGGAAATGTTGTATCCTTGACTAAAAGCACGAGGGGGATAACCAAAGATGTGGAATCAATATGGGAACTGACACACTAGATGAGGGAACAGGGGTAGGGAAGTACAGGTGACTCAAACTTCCTTTGTTCAAAGTATGATCGCAGGGATGACCTAGCAACAAATGAAACTGACTCATGGGTGAAGGATCATAGCTATAATACCGGGAAGATAACTACAAATGGGAAATATTAAGGGAGGTAACTGGACTAGTGATATCCAGGAGATCCAAGGAATACTTATCGTAAAATAATCTGAACAAAGGAGACCCAATGGGGGAGTCTTCCATAATGTGATATCATATGTGGTGGATCCTAAGGACACCATTTGGGCCTTCTTCATAGTTTACGGAGCACAAAGAAGGGATAGAAGTAAGATCAATATGACATGATCTCATGGATATTTAGTGATCCTAAAAAAGTAAATGATTGATGGTGTTTTCATTCTTAGAGAGTCTAAAAATAGGAAGAAGACTCCATAGTGATATCTTTTTCGTATGTAGTCTCCTAAGCCTGGAAAAGGATAAAAGTGTACAAAGGAGAGCTCTCCCAACCTTTGGGGATGGAATAATTCTTTACCATTGGTAGTCCAATCAGACTGAAAAATGTTAAACCTATACTGACTGGATGGTTGTTCAAATACTTTTATGAGCATGAACGAAACCAAGTTTGCTTGACTATATTTTCTTGATGAGAAGGCTAGAAAAGAGATTAAAGAGAACCTATAATGATCTTTTTCGTAAAGTATGGTCCCAATGTTAGAGAAAGCATAAAATTATATGAAGGGAAACATTCCTAGATAGAAGGTTTTAGGGTGATCATTTTCTTATAATAGTCTATGCAGCTCGAAAAAGGTAATAAATGAGGCCACATAGATTCCCTTTCAAATACTTTAACCAGCTTGAAAGGAAGCAAGCATGCTCGACAATCTTTTCATTCTTTTAGGAGTCATAAAAGAGCTTAACAAAAACTTTGTAATGGTCAGTCAAGAAAGGGGGAAGTGTTCGATATATGGAAAGAGGTTATATTGTGAACATGGCTGATAGGAATAAATGCAGAACAATGGTGGGGACACCTTGAGAGATGATGGATGGTGATAAACATGGCCAACTGTGCAGTATGGATGGAGCAGATGGCTCATGAACATGCCAATACATACAAAGGGAGATTCATGTGATGGCACGTAAATCGAGGTGAATTCCAGGAAATGTCTTGAAAAATCATAGTGAGAGCACGAGACAAGGGTCTTGTTGGGGTGCGCACCCTAACGGTCACTAAATTTGGTAACTCCGCGGTTTTTGTGGAAGCTTGTAAGCGGAGTTGAAACTCAAAATAGTCTTAGGGGTGTCGGGGTTGAGTCAAAGCCCTATCTTTTGTAATTGTCCATAAAATTCGGGTGTAAGCCCATGATTTGGTAATAGTGCACTTGTATAAATAGGCACTCATGTAAATATGTCAAGATCATCTAATGAGATGAGGATCATATGATGCGAAGCAGTTAGATCTATTTTGGGTTTTAAGTTCAAGTCCCAGCTGTGTGCGTGGACAACCTCTGCAGCTATGTGCGCAGAGGGTTTTTGTAAAGAAATGAACTGCAGATGAGTGCACAGTTAGAGATTGTAAGAAGGAACTGTAGCTGATTGCGTAGTTAGACTTGAAGGACGGATCTGCTGCTGAGTGCACAGATCATAACTGTTGTTTTGTAAAGAGTTGAGTAAAGCGTAGTTCTGTGGACGTAGCCCCTACACCGGGGGTGAACCACATTATATATTGTGTTGTGGTTCTTTTGTGTTATGTTTTTATGCTTTTGATAAGTAGGCTACTGCTAAAATAATATAACTGTTTAAATATTAACTTCGTTGTGAATTCCCAGATAAGGGTTAAGCAAGAAAAGTCTTTTATCTAACTGCGAAGGTAATTAACTAAACATCGAAGCTCTATTTGGTATAAATATTTGTTGTTAAGGCTAAAGGTACAGTAATATCCATTTTTTGCTTGCAGAAACCTGATTTTGCGGCACCCCATAGCTGTTTCGGGTGAGAATGCAACCTGTTCGCAGGTTGTTGCTGAAAGGGCCAACACTGTGGGTCTGTTTGTTGGTGCGAAGTTAAAGTAAAAACCCCGGGTCTCCCCAGTAGCCCAAAAAATTGGTTCCATTGCCGGTTGAACATTATCTGCTCAAGAGGGATTTACGTCGTACCTAGCGGGTCATATTTTGGAGGCCCTCAGTAAAAGAAATTGGCTACTGGATCGAAGAGACCTATCTGAAATTTATGGAGCAAGAAAATAAGGATCCTCATTGTAGCTCAGACGAATTCTTGCAAAGGTACGTTTTTGCTGATATTTACGAAATTTTCTTTGGTAGTATCCACATAGAATTGCACCAGTGGTTATCCAGGTTGACAGAAAGAAGGACGAATTTCCAAGAAGATCAGTTTCCTGATTGGACCCCCACAAGAATTAACATATTGAAAAGAGTAAACAATGCGATATCACGAGCTGTTGATTTCTGGACAACGCGAACTCTTGAAGCATTTGTGACCGAGTTTGCCATCGACACAAGTACATCTTTTAGCGAAGTTGAGAGACAGTTTTTGAAAGGCCTACGGGGTAAGTACTTAAATTCATTCCGTTTGAGAATTGAAATGCTTTTGGCGGAAAAAAGTATATTGCTTATTGAATCAGATTGCTAGAATTGTTATTACTAACCTATGTTTGAAAGTGAAAGTAACTTCGACGAGCAAAGCGGTTTGCTGCGAAGCGGTAAAAGATACAAAAGAAACCTAGAATCCTATACCCTAGGCCATAATACTGAGTATACGCCATTAAGTCCAGAAAACCCTGAATCTAAAGAAATCCCTTCTGTAAGAAACCCTCCTATCACTTCTCCGCGAAGGTCTGTTACCCCTAAGAACCCGTTGCAGTTTGAAAGTAACCCTAGCCCGAGTATTCTTATCATAGGTCAGTCTCCCTCAGCAAGTTACCCTCCCTCCCCCCTAGATCTAAAATGGCCCACACGACTGATGATATCAAGATCCCAGTCTTCAAAGGAACTGGCTCAGAGGATCTAGATCAGTTTTGGTTCTTATGTGAAGCTGTGTGGACCGCGAAGAACATTTTCAATCAAGATATAAGAAGAGCGCAGCTGGTTACTTATTTTAGAGACCGAGCTTTGAATTGGTTTATGAAGCTCTCCAGTACTTAGAACCATGTCTTGGCTGATATTAAAGCAGCAATGATCAAAGAGTTCAAGAAGCCTAAATCAGAGTCACAGTGTATAAGTGAATTGAAAGAGATTCAGCAGAGGTGAGGTGAATCAGTTCAAGACTTTGATCAGAGGTTCAAAGTTCTGCTAGATCAAGTTAGTTTCACTATTGGACCAGTGTAGCATAAAGAATGGTTCATTGCAGCCTTATTATCTCATATCAGAATGCCACTCATGCAACAGAAGGTTGCTAATCAGCAAGAGGCTTTGGAGATTGCCATGAAACTAAGGACAGCCCCTATCGAAGATAATTCTGGCATAGCACAAATACAAGCGCAGTTAGCAGAAATGGATTTGGAGCTGCGTGACATGAAAAAAGGGAAATCTATTCGTGAAGAGGTATGGTGTACACGATGTAGGATAGAAGTTCATGACAAGGAACAATGCCCTGCGCTAAGAAATTACCTGAATACTGATGCATCGAACCCATTTAACCCTAATGTTCTATATTGTGAGATTTGTAGAACAACTGGCCAGCATCGACCTGAAGACTGCTATATGCTATAGAGATATGTTTAAGTTCCCAAGAATCCTTATTCCAAGTTCTGTAAGTCAGTAGGACACAATGAAGAGGAATGTCACAGCTTTGACCTTATGAGAGAGTGAACCTATGATGCTTATAGGGTACAAAACGATGCAGAAGGCAATAATGGATATGGTTACTGGGGTAGTGCATCAGGTCAAGGTAATTTTGGAGGTCGTGGTGGTATGCCTGGAAGAGGTCAAGGCCAAGTTGTGTGCTATAGCTGTAATCAGGCAGGACATCTAGCTAGAGACTGTCGGAACCCAACTACGACATGTCGATATTGCAGAGAGGTAGATCATGTTATTGAGCAATGCCCACAGCTGATAGCTAAAATACAAGAAAGAAATGGTGCTCCTACTCAGAATATTCAGATGATTGCTGTATAGAAATGACCTGTCCTAGCCATTAATATTGTTACAAGGAGTGGAGCTACAGCACAAGTGCAGACCAAGGAGAAACAACCTGACGAGGCTTGGGTTCGTAAGACCCCAGAGAAAGTTCCAACCTTCGATGTGGAAAGGGAAAAAGAAACATTTATGGAAGCCAAAAAAGACTTTACCGATCCGAGCACATCAATAGCACCTGCGCAACAACATCAACAGCAGTCACAGTCTCAAGAAGCTTCGATGGAGAAAGTAAGTACACTATCGAAATTTTTACAAAGTTGTATGAAGCTCTTACAAAATAAGAATGCTTTAAATGGGTTAAAGAAAGTTATTCCTTCTTGTGAACCTCAGCGAAGCTCTGGTAAAGAAAAAATTGTCAATAGAGTTAGAAGAACTGGAAGAGAAATGAGATTGCATGCTCAGATAGGAGAGTATGACATGACTGATATCATTTTAAACCTGGGATCAGAAGTCAATGTCTTAACTAAGAAGACATGGGAACAAATGGGAAAACCTACCCTTGAATGGTCCCCTATACAGTTGAGATTAGCCAATCAATAGAAGATTGTGCCCCTAGGAAGATTCTCTAGCGTCCCAGTAGACATTGATGGAGTCAGTACCTTAGCAGATTTTGAAGTCATTGAGATAATTGATGATAGCAACCCCTATCCAGCCTTGCTAGGAATTGAATGGGAAATAGAGAATTCTGCATTAATCAACCTTAAGAGCAGGAAGATGACTTTTGAGGGTAAAGGCTTGAGAGACATAGTACCCTTGGACCCTTCTCAAGGAGAAAGGTACACAGAGCTAGTCAGAGATGAGGATCAGGATGTCTTGGATCATATCTACAACATCACAGCTAAAGAGGAAGACTATGTTAACCCTACTACTGAAGGTATAATGGATTGGAAGTGTGATAGTTCTTGCATGACTGATTCAGATGCAGGCCTAGAGAATTGGAAGCATAGACTTTATGAGCTACATGGACATCGGTGTGCAATAATTACCAAGTCTCTCAGATGGCTTCGATCACAAACAAGAGTCTTACCTATTTTTGATGGATTGACAGACCCCGAAGAGTTTATTTTGTAATTTTTAGAGTAGGTATCGGATTCATAGAAAAGGGAAAATCTAGATTCAGTATTTAGAGCCACAGCTGCTAGATGGTGGAATGGTCATAAAAAGCACATTCATAGTTGGAAAGTTTGTCAAAATTTTCTTTGCCTGAGATTCATGGATCAACCTCAGGAGGTGTGAAGCAATTTTAATGGTCAGACTAGCCCTCAGGATCATTTGGAGCAGTGTTATCAAGCATGGAAGCATGTAGCTTGTGAAGAATGGGTACATAGGTTTGTGCACACTCTGGAAACTGTAGCAAATAACTGGTATGCGGAGGTGGAGCTTCACCACGGTACTGTAAGTTGGGATAGTCTTGTTGATAGTTTTGTGCTGACATTTTCTATTAATGAGGTTTGTCCTGCTTTGGACACATCTGTTAGGCTGATCCACACTAAGGTGTTTGATGGTAAAGAAGCAGCTGAGTACCAACCTGATTGGAAAGAACAAGAAGCTAATGCAATAGAATGCTATAACCTCGCAATTGATGAGGCTGATGACCCATGCAACATAAACATTCCTGAGTCAGAAGGACACTGCGAAGTACATGGACTAGCAGTTGAAGAACCAGAAGTGACTCAGCCTTTGAAGACGAGGCAAGTAAACATTGGGTCAGAAGAAATGCCTAAGTATGCTACTATTGGAGATTATTGGGATGAAGAAATGGTAAGCAAGGTGACCCAACTTCTCCATGAGTATCAGGACCTATTCCTGATGAAGTTCTCAGAAATGAAAGGTATCTTGGGTGATATAGGCGTGATAAAAATCCCTTTGAAACCTGATGCGAAGCCAGTGAAGCAGCACCCTTATAGGATGAACCCTAAGTATAAAGAAAAATTCAGGGTGGAGCTAGATAAGATGCTTGCAGTAGGAATCATTGAGCCTGTCGAAGAATCAGAATGGGTCAGTCCCATGGTGGTACAAGAAAAGAAGACTAAGGGAGAAATCCGAATCTGTGTTGATCTAAGAAAGCTGAATGATGCCTGCTTACATGATCCGTTTCCTACTCCGTTTACAAATGAAGTTTTAGACAATGTCAGAGGTCAGGAAGTGTATTCTTTCACTGATGGATTTTTAGGTTACCATCAGATCAGAATTGCTCCAGAGAATCGCCATAAAAAAACCTTCGCTACAGAAATGGGATCGTTTCAATATACAGTTATGCCTTTTGGTTTGAAAAATGCACCTGTTATGTTTTCCAGAGTAGTCATATCTACATTTAAGGAATTCATTCATAAGTTCTTGGAAGTTTACTTTGATGATTGGACTATCTTTGGCTTATTGAAAGATCATATAGCTAGCTTAAGGCTTATGCTGGATAAGTGTAGACAGCACCAGATTTCATTAAACCTGAAGAAGTGTATCTTTTATGCACCTTTTGGAATTCTGCTCGGTCACATTGTGTGCAAGAAAGGATTGATGGTGGATCCTATGAAGATAGCCATCATCATGAACCTGCCACCTCCGAAGTCTGTTAAGCAACTTCGCACTACACTTGGTCATACTGGATATTACAGGAAATTCATCAAAGGATATGCTCAGATTACAGCCCCTATGGAAAATCAATTGAAGAAAGATATTAAGTTTGAATGGACACCTGAGTGTCAGGAAATCTTGGATATTTTGAAAGGAAAGATAGTAGATGCCCCTATCCTAGTATTCCCTGAATGGAATAAGGAGTTTCATGTTCATGTCGATGCATCTTGCATTGCTTTAGGTGTAGTATTGGCTCAGTCAGGTGAAGGTAATATTGATCACCCTATTGCTTTTGCAAGTAGAAAATTGTCCACAGTCGAAAAGAATTATACTACAACAGAATGAGAAGGTCTAGCTATCCTTTATGCATTGCAAAAGTTTCGACACTATCTGTTAGGATCACATTTTAAGATTTTCATTGACCATTCTGCTTTGAAGTATTTGGTTAACAAGCCTGTGTTAGGTGGAAGGATATGCAGATGACTGATTCTATTTCAGGAGTATGACTTTGAGATCATAGTTAAGCTTGGAAGACTTAACCTAGGGCTAGACCACTTGTCAAGGCTTGAGTCAAGAGAAGAACCCACTAGCTTGGACGAAGGTCTTCCTGATGCCCAGTTGTTTTCCATCCAAATGGTTGATGACTATTTTTAGGATATTGTTCAGTACTTATCTACAGGTTTTCCACCCCCTGAGATGACAACACAGCAGAAGAAACAGCTGGTGGTATGAGCAGCTGACTTTACCTTGATAGTAGAATAGTTATATAAGTTGGGACCAGATGAAATATTGTACAGATGTGTCCTAGAACACGAAAAGCCATTGATCTTGGCTGAGGCACATTCGGGAGCAGTAGGAGGTCATTATGCAGGAAAAGCTACAACTCAAAAGATTCTGACAGTAGGACTGTGGTGGCCTACAATTCATAAGGATGCAAGAGAATATTGCCACAGCTGTGATATCTGTCAAAGGACAAGAAAACCATCCAGGAGGGATGAGATGCCTTTGGTTCCACAAGTAACTTTACAAGCATTTGACAAATGGGCTATTGATTTTGTAGGACCAATCAATCCCCCTGCAAAGAAATCTGGAGCAAGATACATTATTACAACAACCGATTACCTTACTCGTTGGGCCGAAGCTTAGCTAGTCAAGAACTGTAGCGCTGCTACAGCTACAAGTTCATCTTTGATAATATCTTGTCAATATTTGGATGTCCTAGAGTTCTTATGAGTGATCAAGGATCACATTTCCTAAATAAGACTATTGAAGCATTGACCGAAGAATTTCAAGTATATCATCAGAAGAGTACTGCCTACCACCCTCAAGAAAATGGAACTGTCAAAGCCTTTAACAAGATCCTTGAGCACGCTCTGATGAAGGTTTGCAATGTTAACAGAAATGATTGGGATCTTAGAATTCCAGCTGTACTATGGGCTTATAGAACAACTTGTAAGAAGTTGACATGCCATACACCTTTCAGGCTGGTCTATGGGCAAGAAGCAGTTATGCCCATGGAGTGCATTGTTCCTAGCCTCAGAATATCTACCTTCACAGAGATGGATGACCCAACCATGTTGAAATAAAGGTTGGAAAAGATGCTAGAACTAGAGGAAGACAGATTCATTGCAGGGTTCCAGTAGCAAGTACAAAAAGCTAGATAAAAAGCGTGGCATGATAGACACATTAAGAAGAAGCAATTCCAGATTGGTGATCTTGTGCTCTTGTACGACAGTAAATTCATGAATTTTCCAGGTAAATTCAAAACACACTGGAAAGGACCATACATAGTTCAGGCGGTTACCGACAGTGGTGTAGTCCAGTTAGCTAAATTGAATGGTGAAATTTTACCTTCCATGGTGAATGGAAGTAGATTAAAGAAGTATAGGGACAAGCCTGGACCCCCTCATCAGAAGTAACAGCAAAAATGAGAGTCTAAGTACTAAGAATAGTTGAAATTGGGTACTAGACTATAATGAAGCTGTTCTCAAAGCTACGAAGTATTTCAAAGTTCGAAGATCGAAGTTCGGTTGGCGCTTGGGTCAAGATGGGTCAAAGGTCCATATTGTGTCGAGAAGGAGCTAGTAGAGAAGGAGAAAGCAACCGATAGTAGTTTACTATCTTCACCAACAAGATTCTCCCACCAGACAAGCAGCAGAGTGTCCCGGGACCGGACACTGGTCAGTCTTAGGGGCCTGTTGGGGCACGCACCCTAACGGTCACTAACTTTGGTAACTCCATGGTTTTTGTGGAAGCTTGTAAGTGGATTTGCGACTCAAAATAGTCTTAGGGGTGTCGGGGTTGAGTCAAAGCCCTATTTTTTGTAATTGTCCATAAAATTCGGGTGTAAGCCCATGATTTTGTAATAGTGCACTTGTATAAATAGGCACTCATGTAAATATGTCAAGATCATCTGATGAGATGAGGATCATATGATGCAAAGCAGTTAGATCTATTTTGGGTTTTAAGGTCAAGTCCCAGCTGTGTGCATGGACGACCTCAGTAGCTGTGTGCACAGAGGGTTTTTGTAAAGAAAGGAACTGCAGCTGAGTGCGCAGTTAGAGATTCTAAGAAGGAACTGCAGCTAAGTGCGCAGTTAGACTTGAAGGACGGATCTGCTACTGAGTGCACAGATCATAACTATTGTTTTGTAAAGAGTTGAATAAAGCGCAGTTCTATGGACGTAGCCCCTACACTGGGGCTGAACCACATTATATCTTGTGTTGTGGTTCTTTTGTGTTATGTTTTTATGCTTTTGATAAGTAGGCTACTGCTAAAATAAGATAACTGTTTAAATATTAACTTCGCTGTGAATTCCCAGATAAGGGTTAAGCAAGAAAAGTCTTTTATCTAACTGCGAAGCTAATGAAGTAAACATCGAAGCTCTATTTGGTATAAATATTTGTTGTTAAGGCTAAAGGTATAGTAATATCCCTCTTCTGCTTGTAGAAACCTGATTCTGCAGCACCCCATAGCTGTTTCGGGTGAGACTGCAACCTGTTCGCAAGTTGTTGCCGAAAGGGCCAACACTGTGGGTCTGTTTGTTGGTGCGAAGTTAAAGTATAAACCCTGGGTCTGCCTAGTAGCCCAACAGGTCTTGTCAAAAGACAAAGGACAAAAAACCGAACCCGGTCATATGAACGACATCTCAAACGGACTACGCATGACTTTGTGATGCGCGAAAGAGGAACTAGACCAAATGGAGGCCTATGGGTACAGAGCTAGCTCAACATACAAGGTGTGATTCCCATGGTGGCACATAAATTGAGGTGACTCTGAGAAATGGATCGAATAAATTAGGGAGGGATTCAACCTAGTACAGGTCATCTCTTCACCCAAGATATTTTTTACAGAGTGGTGGCAGCTTCCTATCTTCATAGAGGATGATCCATACTTGAGCATGGACTACCGGGGAGATAATGGAGATGCCTATACATCTAGTATAGGTATAGGGACCTGAATGTATGCTATCATGGTGGTATCTAGATCATATGTGCGACATACTGTGTGCATGTGCAGACGTGGGATTGCACCCTCCAGTGGGGTACCACCGGCATAGGGGCAGGGAAGATGTGTTAGATCCACATGCTCACATGAAAATGATGTGACAAAGTTCTACAATGGACTCACTGCGACTATACGAGGAAACAAATATTGGAGGGGTTCACCGAATCGTGGTAAAAACGATGCAAAACAAAAAATAAAAACTATGCCCGAAGTGTACTCATGGTGACGTCAGGCTTAGAACCTCCAACCAAGGAAATTGGCCTTACCGTGGATACTCTACAATTGTCACAAAGTACATGGGGGGTGAATATTCAGAATGGCTCGAACCTTCAAAGAATCAACCACAATCCCTTTGTGCGATACAATAAACCCAAGTTAACACTCGGTAGGGACACAAAACACACACTTAAGAGGGTTCAAGAAGATGTTGTATTTGCAAGATCGCAAGAAGACTTGTCGTAAGTCATCCAGATGTTGGGAATGCTTCCGAGAGTGAGCCATGAGGTACACCGATATCTTATGATGGAAACGACCAAGTCAAATACAAAAAAACTAATGGGATCGAGGAGGATGGAAGGCCATGGCAATTTAGTTAAAGTTTGTAATGCAAATGTGTAGGCTTGAACATTAATAAGAAAAATCTAGATGTAGGATGTTGGACAGTTTTGAACTTTCACAAATCACACTTTAGGATTATAACCAATATTAACATGCAAAAGCTAAAATTTCACAGTAAACCAAGAAACTTACCTGCAATTGTGTAAGGGAAGAAGGTGATTTTGACTCTAGAGATGAAGAATTCGTGACCGGCCTCTTCAAGAGCATCTAGGTCCTCTCCAATGTTGTTTTATCCATGACAAGACTGGAAATTAAATACCCAAATTCTAAATCCTCAACAATGGTAAATAGGAATTACAATTTTCTCAACGAGTATTGAATGGTGGCCTAATAAATGGTGAAAAGTGCATCTAGACCCAATTCACAACTACTTTCCCCTCACAACCCACCAAAACCTTAATAATTGTGAATATGCATCACAATTTACTAAAGGGGTATCAATGGTGGCCTAATAAATTCCCAAAAAATGCCTCCAAACCCAATTCACACTACTTTCCCCTCAGAACACACCAAACACTCATCGCCTCCAGCCAACGAAAAATACTTGGCACCAACGATCTACTTGGGCTAGTTATTTGGTGCCAACAAGATGCTTGAGTAGTCATATTTGGATTTGGAGAATGAAATCTCCATGAGTTCAGGAAAATCGACCATGAATGTTGTCAAACAGATGTGGTTCTAGAGCTAGTGGGTCGAGAGTTGCATTTGCATATAATTTTTTTTTATAATTTATATTTTCATATGTTTTTTTTATTACTATTATTATATTATGTTAATTTTTTTATATTATATTTGTTTTATTATTAATATAATTTTTTTTTTGTTTTATAAAATATGGTTAATATAAAAGATAATTAAATTTTGTTTTATATTAATTCAATATTTGTTTTATTATATAATATTGTCAGATCTAAAATCTTCCTCGCCACCAATGAAAGGTGGTTTACCTTGATAGTGTTAAGGAGAGGCCATCACATTATACATATCATATTCTACAAGGTGAGGCATGTAAGAGGAGGAATCAAAATATTTACCTCAAACTTTGAGATGGGTCCTACACCTTTACTACATATGGATCTGAGATTGTTTCTGATTCAGCACCTTAGTTAATTGATTCTTCGATTGGTTAAAATATTTTTCTTGGTGCTTCCACTACTTCAATTGGATCATTTGCTACTAAAGGATCTGATCTTGGTGAAGCTACGAATGGTGTTAGTTCAACGGTCATAGATCATGATAGCTATATTAAAGTTAGAAATGTACCTCAGTATGGTACTGGGGACTCTCACATTGAAGGATAAACAACTAGCTATGTTGCTTCTAGGTATCGATATGGTGGTTCTACTTAATTTATAATTGTAGGAACCTTTTCATTTGATTAATGATTTTCTTCAATGGTACTGCAACAGGGATAAAGATAATCAAGAAAAATTTCATGCAGTTGTTTTGTTGGATCTCTGAAGCTCGAGGCGCATGGCACCATTTTAGAAAGAGGGTTTTCCATCATCATGGTGACTTGACTTAGTGAGCCTCTCACATAACACGTGCGATCATGGGATATTAAAGAATACCCTTAATTTCAAGAGATATTGACCCAAACTATTTTTGTTGAAACCCCCTCCCAATACTTAAAACTTCCTCCCCACCCCTTTTTATACCTCAATCCTTATAAACCTCCCTACCCACCCCCACCTTAAACCCCTCATCCCCCCAATACCTGCAATATATTGGTTTGATTTTTTTGTAATTTTAAAACCCACAATATGAACTAACGTGATAGGATATTGGTAAACAAGTGAAGCCTCCGTGTCCATCATATATATCATCTGATATTTGTGATCCCAATATATTTGGCAAGCAATGTGAACTAAATCACATCATGTGCAATAATACACAAAACACTAATACTATCCCCACCTAGGAAAAACACTATATACTAACCCCACAAATTCCATTTTGGATTCAGAACTGTTAACCTACACATGCTCAGAGATAGAAGGTAGAAAATTTTAAAAATTTAGTAAGTTGTAACACTTCATTGTCACAATTACAATTTTCCATTGTAGGAGTGACACAATTAAAAATGACTAACATAAATGACCAATTCATATTTTTGTAGCCGCATCATTTTTTATGTTGTGACTAAATTGTTCGTTTACGTTAGTCATTTTTAACTATGTCACTTATTATCTAGTCATATTTTTTAACCCATGACTAAATTAGTCGTTAAATTTAGTCGTTTATAGTTGGGTCACTCAAAATTACTCATATTTGGTAGTAAATCACTCAAAAAAACTATGGTGACTAGATTTTTTAGTCACGTACTCACTAATTCCTCCATTTTCACTGGTGGATATACATTACAACATAACCTAATACTATGGTGAGATAATATGTGAAGCTTTAAGAGGATTTATGGTCTAGACCATATGTATCTACTTTAATGATTGAATGGAGTGACGTGGTTATTGTTGAAAAAATTAATTCAAAGATAAGATATTATTTTGATATAGGTGGAAAGAAGGAAAAATTAAGGAAGGATGAATCCTTACCCTTGACATCAACCCACAACAAGCCAATATGTCATACTCAAACATTGTATGATGTATATGAGCATGTAGGAGCACCCAGATTTTTGGACTATATCTCCTAGGATATATGCTAACCATATTTCATTAGTTACTTCCATTCTTTAGCCTTCTAGTTATTTCAAGGAACTGTGGTGTGATTCCTTAACGGAGGAGAATGATATTTAAGTATCAATTCCTTTTGAGGGGTCAATTATTAATTTTAGACTATGGTATATTCAAAATTTTAGATGGTAGGTTTCACTGAGATCCACGAGAAAATTAGTCTAGTATTGGTGAAAACTCCTTCTTTGAAAAGAGGGATGTTAGCTTTTGGGTTTCTATGAAAGCATTTACACCATGATAGGGGTTCCTTCATGTGATTGGTGAAACCCTATTCCCTTAGTTGTATCTTATATTGTTTGGTTGATGATGTTTGGAAAAATTTCTGCAAGTAGTTGCTTGACCTTGGACTTGGTGACTTGGTACTAGATGTGGCATAGTCTTTAATTAGGTGATTATCTTATAAGACATAGATGAATCTGGACTTGGTGACCTGGTACTAGATGTGTCATAGTCCTTAATGAGGTGGTTATCTTATAAGACATAAATATATTATACATGGTATGAATATTGATGATGGTTTCTTGCAAGGATGTTCGATGTACCTTAGAGGAGGATAACAAGGAACTAAAAGGTAGGGTGCTTAGCCCATTAAGCATTATGACTACTTGGCATGCCTTAGGAGGATGATAATTTGACTTGAGTATTCCTAGGTAGAGAGTGATTTTCTTGGGGTTGTACATATAACTCATGAAACATATGTTTTGGAGGACAATTAGGGCACTATATGTTTATATTAAAGAGCAAGAAGCATTGTGATGAGGAGAAGTTGAGACTAGGATCCCATTCTTGGAGAGCACACCACTTGATGATCCTTGCATTAACACCTGTACACCTTGGATAGATAGAACTTCAATTGGGGAAATTATATTGAAGTTTATATTACATTTCTTTGTGGACCTAGTCCATTTTATTAGTTTTGTACTCCCTCACCTACTCATAATAAATGAAGGAGACAATCTTTAGGTGAAGTTATCATGTCATAAGCATGTGAGACACTATGAAATTTGGTGCCATTTTTTGATGATTTTTTTTGGTTGTGAGATTCCTTTTTGTAGCACAACTGATCAACCTTTGTCACAAACATAGTCAATTGGGAAACCATCGGGAGTTTGGTGCCCCTCATTTTTGTCTAAAGACTGACACTTATCATTAAATAGCCTTGGTAAGAAACATGCTATGTCATCAGATGTTGAACATCCTACTGTCACTAGGTTGAATGAATGAACTACATCCTACTGTCAGTCAATCAACCGTATTTGTGTATTTAAAAAATAATAATAATGCTCCAAAATTCCTGCAAGCCATTGGAAAATTCCCTTGGTCTATGAGAAAATGCCTCGAGGCCATGAAAAATGCCTACCAGGCATAAAACATACCTTTTGAGGTGTGCTTGAGACATGCATCTCCAGATTATGTATCTAATATCATTTTAATAGTTTTTGTTGGATTTTTTTCTAATTTTGTTCAGCAAATACGCTTCATTGGTTTCGATCTACACATAAGCAAGCAAACCAAGTCTACAAATAAATAATTTTTTCATAATTAATTATTCAATATAAATCCATTTTTGAATTTTAGAATCAATGATCTTCCATAATGCACATTGAAACTTATTTATTTAATTGTCGCAAAGGAACAAAGACAAATGCATTTCTTTCCTATGAACAAGGAACTCAATGCCACTTCAAAACTAAACACGGATTTATGAAAAGTGAAGTGAAGTATAATGGTAATTGAATAGAGTTCAAAGAAGCTTCTAACATTACATTTGTACCTTGAAACACTCATATTGAGGAGAAAGTTTTTAAAATAATGAAATTTAAAAAAAAAATTAAGCTTGATTTGTTGCTATAGTCTCATTGATATCTAACATATCATGAATAGGAAAAAATATTTACTCCTTTTGTAGCTCTAACTATAAATTTTATGAAATATGACTCATTTTACCCACTTTTATGAAATATGAATCCTTTTACCTGCATTAATTAGTATGAAAATGTTCCTTACTGACTTTCTATTGAAGTTTGTGAAAAAAAATCTCATTTATAATTGTTAAGAGTTCAATCTTCTAGAGATTAGTTTAAAATAAGTTGTATATAAAAATATTCAAGTGTTTATAGTTTTTTAATCTTTACTGATAAACCAAGACATCAATTTTAAAAAAATAAAGATAGACAAGTTATTTTATGAATCGAGTAATCTTCATAAATGTAATATAAGAAAATTGATGACATGATGTTCGCAACATTGGTTCAACTTCAACCTTCAACCATAACAAAATTAAATTGGCACAATCCCAAAATAAAAATAGACAGTGGAAAAAATTGGCACTATAAATGTACATAATACCTTGAGCATTAACACCATTTGACCCAGTTGATGGAAAAAAAAAGATCCATTATGACCTTTAATGTGCAAATTTCTAGCAGCTGCTATAACTGTTGTTATTTGCTCCAAGCACACAAGATTATTTGATATATATAGCTTTTTATCTCAATGCTAGATAGAACCGATCCACACATTAGAGGAAATTTCAACTCAAATTGGTCCCCCTAAAAAAAATTAATAAAATAATAGTTCAAGTAATAAAACAATATTTATTAATTTTAGAGAAAGAAAACAAAAACACTACTTTTTTGTTTGTATTTTCGACATATCTCCCCATGTTTTTACTCAAATTTCAATCAGGAGATCTCGTTGGATGTGGAATTAAATTCCACATCCAACGAGTACCCACCTGACATACTTTTGACGGACCTTGCTACCCCAAAAACAAGAAATACCTGAAAAAAATGTGACTTTTTTTTCAGGTATTTCTTATTTTTGGGGTAGCGAGGTCTGTCAAAAGTATGCCGACTGAGTACTCGTTGGATGCATAATTTAATTCCACATCCAACGAGATCTTCCGATCGAAATTTGAGTAAAAACACGAGGAGATATGTTGAAAATACAAACAAAAGAAGTAGTTTTTTTTACAATACCTATCCCAAAATTTATATTTAAAAAGTGTTTAAGACCTATATGGTATTTCAAATTTAAAGTGATTTCATTGGTTAACACATGACGACATGGAATTTGAATTAGAGTTAAAAGGCCCATTTTGAGTTGAAATTTCATCTAATGTTTGTAATCAACTGGAGATTTTAGATAGGTTTCCCAAGTCCCAATGATTAAGAGAATATGTAATTGCATGCAGTTCTATTGGATTGGCCAAATTTAACCTTTTGGTCCATATTTCCCTAAATTATGTCGTGAGAGAGGGAATTCAACTCTATGCCAATGTTTGTGATGGTATTGATTCTCTCATTTATGTTTTCTTGGATATGCAACACCTCCATTGCGTTTTTTATTTTGAAATCCACAAGAAGTTTCCATCTTAGAGCCATGACCTTTTACACTATTATGAAAAATGTAAGTAGTGGAATATTTGGGGTTCTTTTGAGTATCTATTCATTGATAACTTGGAAAAGAATGCTGATAACTTACAATAAACCAAGAGAATGTTGATAACTTGGAAAAGTTAATCTAGTATAGATTTAAGATTTATTGTTGGAATTTCTTTCATGACAAGGTAGATCGATGTCTTATAGTCCAACTCTTAGGAGCTTGGACAATGTATACTTAATTAATTATCATTTATTGATCCAAGACTACTCTCTCATTTTGTCATATCTTTCAAGGAACAAAAATAAATTTCAAGCAAGAATTCCCATGCTAATGATCCAAGACTACTCTCTCATTTTGTCATATCTTTCAAGGAACAAAAATAAATTTCAAGCAAGAATTCCCATGCTTTTTCATGCACAATTCTTCATTCGACCAAGAACAAACCTAATATGAAGAAAATTGTACAAAGGAATGGAACTACAAACAATAAAATGGAAAAAAGGGAAGAAGAAATTCTGAAAGAATTTTATTGCAAAATCAAAGTCGCTAAATTTGCGTTCTTTAAAGGAGATATATCCAAGACTTTTTAATGTTTTCAAGTCTTCACAAGTTTGAAGGGAAAGCTTTTCCTTTGAAAAATTCGCTTCCATGTAATGGCGTGAATGGTCATATAGCATTCATTTTTCTCATATTCAACCTAGTTAAATGGCCATGGTTGTCCCAATGCATATCACATAACCATGCATGCTATATATCAGTTCAATGTTCTCAATGCATATAGTTGCATTTTCATACCTAGTTAAGATGGACCTGATTTTGTGAATACACATAGTTGGATGTTCAAAACTAATTCATATTTCTAAATTTTATCATTGTATAACCTTACATGTTAAGATCTAATTAATTGACTTTACAATGCAATGTTTTATACAGTTCTCATTTCTTTAGACACAGTTCCATCCTAGAATTTTGGTCCTTCTACGAAATAGTCTTCTTCAACAAACATGTCTAGTTGATATACCCACCCAAGCTAAGAAAATATGTCTAGGTTTTTAGATGAAACCTTAGGTTGTACTTATTTACTTAATGAAAAAGAAGAAGAGGAGGCGTCTTTCCTCGGAGGACATGCTTGTTGGATCTCTATGGTGTGAGCTAGAGTTTTCATTATTTTTCTTGTCTAGGGTTTTCGAGAGCTATGGGATTGTACTAGCCTTGTGACAAGGCTTTAGTATGTTCATAAACTTTATCTTATGCATATTTATGAATTTTCTAGTTGTCCAATGCTTGTGTAATTTCATATTTTATTTTCAAACGTCTACTTCTTTATTGTTTTGTAATTTCCAACACACATAGGGTCTTTTATATAAAAGTGTTTTATTATTATTATTATCTTTATCCCTCAACTTATTTTAAAAATATGAAGTGTATAAGGGTTATCCCATGCGTATTTACTATGGATAGGGAAAAATTATGGTTTTCACCCATGAAATTTGGGATACGGATTTTCAATCACCTTTATTTTTAAGAATGGAGACTCCTTAGAGTGATCTTTCCCTCCCATGATTTAGGTTTTCACTCTGATTTGCACAATTTCATGGAGCGTGTAATTTTTCTAGATTAAATCACCCCAATTTCCTATAATATTAGTTGTAGGCGAATGATTCAAGCCTCTAGATGGTATAATCGAGCTAAACATTATTAATTTCTCTTGAACCATTGATCAATTCAAGAGTTTGATTTCTCATGCCAACCACTTTCACAAGTCCTTGGATTGAAAAACAAATAGGTATGTATCTTGCACATTGAAATTCAGAGTCTGCTATATTGTGTTCATACTATCTCTTGTCTTTCGGATGAGGTCACAACATAACTATATCTAGTCCTAGTTTAAAGTCATATTCGTTAAATGTGATTATCAACATAACACGATTTCCTGAAATATACATTAAGATGAAGAACTTTTAAAAAGAGATGAACTATTTTTCTCACATTGTGCATGTTTGGTTTCTACTTGTAGGGTATTATTGATTCACATATTAGTAAATGGAAAGCAAGGTGACTCAAAAATTTAGGAAAACCTTTGGTTCCTTGCCGTTGGATACATCATTGTTCCTATGGATCATGTTACAAGTGATGGAATACCATAGGAATAGAATCCTTAATTAATGGCTAGGGTACTTAAGGTTCTAAATTGCTGCAAGATAAGCAGGTGCAAAAAGGGAATGCAATATAATTTGGGATCATCTAGAGGTGTTCCTTTGATAGTTTCCATTTTCTATTTTTGTTTTTCTCAACTAAAAACGGATAATAAATTTGTTTGTAGATAGCATTTGACATCCTTCAACTTTTTAACAATGTATCTTAATCCAAGTTATTTTCATTCCCGCATGTTATACTTTCTTGTCCTTTTTGGAAAGGTTATGGGAATGGAATCAGGACTACTATTTTTCTTTCAGGTTTAGTTTTTCAAAGCATGAAATGTAAACGATTCCATGAATAGGGTGTTGCAATTTTTTTTAAAACACCTTTTGTTCTCCTAGACATTGTCCACAATCTACAGATAGTAAATATATATTTTATGTATACCACCAACCAAGAGAAAATATATATATGCACTATACAAATTCACTTGAAATTTAGAAAGACATTTTTGGACAAATTCTTCATTCTATGTCAATTTTTTTTCTTACAATTGAGAATCAATCCCCACTATACAAAAAGTACCCTACTTGATTAATATAGCATTTGTACCTAATTAATGGATAATAGACTGATATAAAGTTAGACCTACATACACACACTATTTCTTGCATGGCAGAGACTTTACTATCTTGCATTTCTTGTACTTGATGATCAACAACTGGTTTGGTTAGGCATAGACTCGAATTAGATGAGGGAAACCTACATAGTTTGAATAACAAGTGGATGCTACTCTAGCATTCCTTGTTCCACAAACCAATTGAAGTGTTTCATCTTGATCCTAGTTTTTAATTAATGGGATACAACTATTTTAGATGTTTTGGTAAAACTTTCTACATCTCAAATACTTCATTGTCACTTGCCAAGCATCTTTACAGATATGCATTGTTTGTATATAACTTGTTTCTTATCGTTTGTACATGTTAGAATTATGTGTGAAGTAGGTTATGAGATTGGAAACTTAGATGCAACATTGATTTTGCAAAGACTGAAATCAAGTCCCCATAAGGAGGCTATAGTAAAAAACCTTGTGCATTACTTGGGGCTCATTCTTCTCTAATTAATATCAAAGCTAAGACTCATGAGAAAGTTGTGAGTGTTGGTGAGAATCGTAGTATTGTTTCCCATGCATTGGTTCTTCTAATGAAGAAATGATTGGAATTTCATCTACATAATGAAATGTTGAAGATTGAATGTAACAATATGTTTCTTTTAGAAGACGAAACATTATATTTATTGCAATGAAAAATGTATGATACAGAAGTCAATAAGTCAAAATGCACGCGGGCTTAAAGATCATGCCTGTAGCATAAAAGAAAATTCCTGCCATAAAGAAGAAAATGTCTCCACCTCACTATGAATTATGAAAGCACTAACACTTTTAAAATTCCCGCAAGCTACAAGAAATTCCTGTGGACATTTGGGATATGCACGCAGACACATAAAAAATGCGGGCATCACATGGTAAATATTCCCTCCAAATCTAAGAAAATGCATGTTGGCTCTATAAGGTGCACTTAATATGACTACAGAGTCCAGACCATGGGGAATATATCCCAGTTTATGAGTAAATGCCCACAGACCATAAGAAGTGTACTCATAATTCCCGCACGTAAAATGCATGCCAAACATTGAAGAAATGCCTGCACCAGCTAATAAAATGCCTACACATGCTAAGAAAATGCTTACACATGTAAGAATATTCTCGCACGGGTTAAGCAAATTCCCGCACAAGCTAAGAAATGCTTGCATAGGCTAAGAAAATTCCCACACATGCTAAGAAATGCCTGCATATGCTAATAAAGTGCTTGCACACGCGATGGAAATGCATACATGATCACTTAAATGATTTCTAGGCTTAAGAAAATGACCGAAATGCCCGCACAAGCAAAGAAATGCTCACACAGGATAAGAAAATGCCTACACAGGCTAAGAAAATTCCTGCACAGGTTCAGAAATGCTTGCACAGGCTAAGAAAATTCCCGCATAGGATAAGAAATGCCTACACAGTCTAAGAAAATGCATAGCCACGGACTACTGTCACAGAACTTGAACGCCCAAGTCTTCGTTCGTCGCCATATCAATGCTCTCTATGTATTTAAAAAATAATAATTATAATTCGCAGCAAAGATTGAGTATCAATGTGTAACATATAATGTTTTGCGTGTATGAGAGTCTCTTACCAGTTCTCCATAAACTCCATTCAGGGTTTTATTGATAGCTTGGATTTTCCAGCTTTTATTACACCTTGTTTTACCTATATTAGCTATTAAGGGATAGTAAATTATGTCATATCACCACTCATACGTGTCCTGTTGTACAAGAATTCTCCAAATTCAAACTTTCTTTTTAACTCCAAGAATTTATTAAGATTGTTGATACATAGGAAAAATAAAAATCTAGAATTGTTCCACATGAATCCATGCAGAGGGATGCGTGTATCTGTTTTCCATGTTAATGAGTTGTTCCAGTTTTAATTGATGGAGAAAACTCTATTGGAAACAACAATTACTAACAACTTGCACAATTAAACTCTCAAATTCAAACTAAACATATAGCAATTCAAAACATTAATAAATCCACGATGAAATATCTCCAAGATAATTTATTTATGTTTTAAGATCATTAAAGAGATTTTATAAATTAACAAATCATAAATTAACGACTAAATTTAATATTTCCAACGATAAAATTTCACGTTGCAGAATCACACGACTTCTGATGAACTCAAAGATGGGATTGTAACTAAATTCATTATTTACTGATCACAAAAATGGTAGGTAAATTAAGGAAAAAACATATTGGTATACAAGTAGATTTATATATGGAAATTTGAAGAAAATATGTAGCTACATTATATCCTTGATAGAACATTACAAGAATAGAAATTAGAAATTCATGAATACCAATTGATTTTTTTTCGATTTAGAGAAGAGCTTCATGGTGACAATACTCTTAAGTTTTGATAACACATCCTCTACCAATTATCTCCTTTGAAGTTAGAATGTATGAAACTACATGCAAGAGCCTTAAGAGAGCCATTGCAAGCTACCAAGTGTATCTTTGACTATCTTAAGGGAACCCCTCACATGGGCATTCTCTACTCGGTGCTAAAATCTGTCTCCATGGTTTTTAATATGCAAATTAGGTGGGTGATATTGACAAGTGGCGCTCTATCACAAGATATGTTTTCTCTATTGGTAGTGGACCAATTTGTTAGTGTTCCAAGAGACAATAGGGTGGCTCTCTCCTACATTTAATCCAAATATGCTAGTACTACTCATGCCAAGAAGCATCTTTCCTAGATATTGTTGATACTTGATCAACTAGGTCTCACTCAAAAACCTCGTTTCACTTTATTTTGTAATAATGAAAGTAATATTGAGATCACTCCTAATCCATTGAATCACCAAAAGTCCAAACACATTAATATTTGGATGTATTACATTCATCATCTCTATCATCAAGAACAACTTGTGCCAATCTTTCTTCCTTCCACAAATCAACTTGTTAATATCTTCACCAAATCTCCTTTGAATCCCACCTTCACCAATCTACAAAACATCAATATAAGCACACTGCCATTAAGATATGAGACATGAGGTATTGCAATCTCTTTTTTCCATGGCTCCCTATTTAGATTAAAGGGGAGTGTTAAGATCATGTGGTTACTCTTCACTTCAATCCATCTGTTGATCCATTGTTTTAATTATAGCTTTATGGAGCCTAAATATGGGTACCTAAGTCTTAACCCATTTATTTTACTTTCTATATTTCACAAGTTCGACCTAGTCACCCTTTTGGGGCTAGTTACCTAACCCTAAAGAGTGTGTATAAATACAAAGATAACATTCCTCATTTGTATTATCTCATTAAAGTGAACTCATTCCTTCTTTGACTATGTCCACCTCTAAACAATTTTCTCTACTTGCGTGGTTTATTGTTATTGGAACATATTTCTTGTGATATCTATTAATGATTGATAAAAATATGTTCGTTTGATGACTGTATTAGTCTTTGTTGAAGAGATCATTGTATATCGTTGTCTTCTTATGACTTCAACACTTGAGTTAATATTTTAACTGTAGTTCAATTTCAACATCCACTCTCGTATGATCAACATGATAAGATGAGAAAAAGGGCATGTGTGGAAAAAAGAAGCTTTGAAGAAGAAAGATTAAGATCAATTTCGATATAAATGTTGAATTATTTCCATTGGTTACCAGGCATCTTGATCATATACTACTTTGTCAAAATTCACATTTTTACCTTGATTGTTTTAATCATGGATAATATAAATTATTTAAAAACTTGAATGGTGGTAATTTGTTTGCATTTTCAAAGATTTAAAAAACATCAAGGTTTCCACCTTGAGATATTTCATCCCTCTCAACACTATAGATCCAATTTTGAAATGTATCTAACATAGTAGTATATTTAGGTTGCAACTTATGTTTTTCCATTTACATGTTGTGATTTGTTGGATCTAATCCCAAAGAATATCATAGGTAAAAAATGGTTTTATTGTATAGGGATAAGAACCAACATGGAAATCCTTAAAGCAATAACTGTATACAGTACAAGAATGATTGACCTATTGGGTTGGATAAATTTGGATACCCATTATAGGAAGCACTTGTGGTAGTTTGAAGTGAATGGAATGGAACTCATCTGAATTGACTTCCTCAATGTAACTTCCACATAAAATGTGATTAAAGTCAAATCGTGTATCACAACATGGAAGCAATGTAAAGCATTATAGCATAAGTGTTTCAACAATAATAAACATTAGAAAAATTCAGCATCCTATGGATTGAATATTTATAACCCCTAAATGACCTTCAGGATTGAATTGCTTCACTGATTTAGTGCATATAATGTAGAATACAATGAAGCACTTGATCCTTATTTATCATAAAGTAATAACTAATGATTGTCTATAATATGATTAGGTATGGACAAAGAGGAACACATCATAATGGATTGGGAAGATAGAAATAGGGATTTTTATAACTATCCGAGTACTCCCAATATGACTCCACTCTCTAAATTGGTGAGAGTAAGTCCAAAGGCCATAAAAAAACCTAGTTAGAAGACTATTTTTTCAATAAGTTGGTCGAGTTTTTCCAATGCCAAGAGTTCCAAGTTTTGTCGAGTTTATTTTCCTTAAATTTTGTCAGTGCGTGTTCCCTAACAGTTTAATGTGTTGAATTATTACCAATATTTACACATGGGAGTGTCAATTCATTGTCAACTCTGAGTTATGCAAGTTTGATTGGGTAGCAACAACTCTTGAAAGGGAACTAGGTAACATATTCCTAGTTGGTCAAGCTTGTATTGAAGGTTATACAAGAGTATTTTCACCACATTTGAAGTAATAAGAACATGTTTCATGATCACAATCTTGTATCCATGCGTATTAACTTGGTTTCTCGGTTCAAGTGTTGGTAAATTCAATTACAGAATGAATTTAAATTTACTAGCGCTCCTTGGCCTTTATTCCTAAAGGGGCATTGGAAAAAAATAAGGAAGATCAGCTTTAGGTTGTTGTGATCATGGAAAAATGAGAATGGGGGTATCCCTCCAGTCAAGTGGTAAATCACAACAAAGGAAAAAAATAGGAGGTTGGGGACTTAATAGTATCATATTGGAAGGTTCTAGAAACCAAGTGAAAATGGAGTTTCATACCAAATAAGGGTCTGTGGAGTCAGGATATCCCTCACAAGTACATTAAACCTAATTCATTAGAATAACAAATTAGAAGACCTTCAAACAATACTCATAATGTGTCAATATGTTGGAAGGCCATTGTCCTAGCCTTCCCTATTTTGGGGAATTGGTTGGTCTAAAATGTTGATAATAGAGAATGGGTAAGGGTAGGATCTAATCCTTGGGTTAGAAGTGGAGAATACTATAAACTTCTTGACAAATTGAAGGGAAGGGAATCTATAATGTAGCTCAGGTAGGATCGCTGGAATTATCATCTATATGGCATCAACAATGGAAGAAACCAAATTTCCTACACTTGGATGGTGTTGAAGGACAACTAACGGATGTCTATACAACAAAAAATAAAAGTGATTCATGATTACATTAATAAGGTATATGATGAATTGGTGTGGTCAACAAATCCATCCCCTGGAATTTATACCCCTATATAAGGATAAAAACTTTGTTTGTCATTTGGTGGCCCAAGGATAGTGAATGTGGTGGAAACCACAATGGAAGACCAGGCCTTAGTGTAAAGAAATAATTTTTATGTTCCTATCTCTAATGAGCAAGTTCCTAATGTGGGAATTTCTCCAAGAACAAGCAAGGGCCTGGCAAATGTGTATTTTTCCAAATTCAATTGGAAAACTATGTACTTTACTTTTTACTCCCACTATGTACTTACGCTTGTTATACCTATGAATCTCGTTGAACATGGTCAATTATTAGAAAATAGTAAGAAGAAAAACCAAACTAATAAAAGACAAAAAATGATTAAAAACATTTGTAAGGCACCAAAAGAAAGGATAGAAAAAATATAACGTTGTGATCAAACCTCCAATCTTCATGATGCCTCCAACATATTGTTGGCCCTGGTGTATCCCTCAAAAGGGTCATCAATTTCGGCCATGGACTGCATGCCTTATGTAAAAATACTAGGCATCTCACACAGCGCCACAAGATAGATTTTGAATACAAACCTATGTCTTTGTACATTTGAATATTTTGAATAACAACCTCATCAATTGGGTCTACAAGATAGAGGAAGTGTAAAGAAAAACAATATGGAACATTTGTCATGGTGTATATATTACTACAATACAATAAAATCATGTCATTTTTGTGGAATAGAAAAATCATACCTCTATATCCTTCATGTCTAGCATGTCTCAGAAACAATGATCTACAATAACAATTAAAGTACTTAAAACAATAACAGTAATAACAATAGCGATCTATATCATATATAAGTTGTTTATGAAAAAAAATATATATATAACAATACCAATATATATTAGATCTGAACCAATTATAAACTCGACATTATAAATAGACTTCAACCCCTTAGTGTTAGGTTACTTGCATGAGACCCAACTAGACAAACATACATGTGAAAATGTTGAATTCCTGGAAATTTCCAAGAAACGAAAGTAGGGATTCTCCCCAGTAAGTGATTCCAACTAGATCATCCACTGTTTGGTGTGGTTAATCCATCCGGTTAATGCTTCGGCTACCATAGATTAATTTGTTTAAGTTCTTTACCAGTTGCGTCCTGGTTAACCGTTTATGTGATTTTTTTAATTAAAGGATGAAATGAAAGTGCCTAATTAAATGCATATAATTGATAGACATAAACCACACTAGCGATGCGCAGGTTCTTACCTCACGAATTACCGCTCCTGCCTTATCAATTATCTATTTATTCCTAAACTAAGCTAACTATCATATCCTATCCTATCCCCACAGGGAGCAAATTCGAATTAAGAGTAATATACTGGAAATGTTCATACAAGTCTAAAATATAGTTGTTCCAACACAATATTCACATTTACAGTTGAAATAATACCAAAGTTAGCTCTGATATGATAAAACAATTTATTACTCATTTCACACATAAACATTTGCATAGAAAGTAAAATTGTTCATCACCAATGAAGTAATTCAATAAAGTTAGAATGATCTCACATTATATGTTACGAATACAAGAAGAAGTAGTTCCACATTAAACATTCCACACACTCCAGGCAAAATCTCTTTGTAGGGTTTTCCCAACAAATAGATCCTTCTTATTAGAAGAAAAATAGTTCTTTTACAAAATTATCCATCTTTTATTATGATACCAAAAGTCCCCTCATTAGAGGAAATTTGGGGTCTAAAATGGGCCCCCTAAGGAAAATAATAAAAAAACCACATCACACTACAAATATGCCATGTCACATTAAATATAATGAAAGTCAACCTAAATTGTCTCATTAATGGTAGTTGACAAGTGTGTTGAGATAATGTAGAGTAAAGAGATATTGGTTAAAAATATTAATGAAATATTTAGATTCTGGTACATACATAATAAATGATATAGTGAAATTTTTCAAATTTTATAATCTAATTTTTTTAAATAAATGCACCACTACTTTTTATATATTTATTAAATGCAAAATTCAAATATATTTATATTTAAATTATAATGGAAAATATAATTACAATAATATTAAAAAAAATAACTATTATCTTTTAGTATAAATTTTACATTAATTCATATAAAAAATATTACATTATATAAAATAAAAAACAATATATAAACAATAAACCATATGTTATTATAATTTATAAAATCTAATAAACCATATGTATTCTTATATAATTTTTTTTCATATCATGTTGATTTTTAAAAATTTATATATAATATTTATAATAAAATTATAAAATATTTAAAATATAAAAATATAATATTTGTATTATCATGTTAATTTAAAAATCATAATAATATTTATAATAAAATCTAAAAAGTTTAAAATATTGAAAAATATTGAAAAAAACAAGCAAACAGAATGAGCCCCGATCAACTCATCTGACCAGCATGCCCACTACTTTCTTTTCTCCGTTCTTTTTCGATATGCAAACCAACCCTAGACTAGATTCAAAGTTGGTCAAATGGTTATTCTATCATCCGGATCACATTAAAGATTAAAATATTTTGGTCATTGGTTATTCAATCATCTCGATCAATGGTTTAATCATTAGTTATCAATGGCTCAATGATTAAGACCACTTTTATTGTTTTTAATATGAATTTACTCAATGGGTGGGAGGGAAAAGGTAAAATCAAATTGGGTGGTAAAGATAAATTCAAATTCGGTGGACAATGAGTGGGTGGGAAAAGGTAAAATCAAATTGAGTGGAAAAAGATAAATTCAAACTGGGTGGAAGGGAAAAAGCAAAATCAAATTTTATTATAAGAATATTTTTGTTTTAAATTAATCGTTTTTAATTATAATGTTTATATAAAGCTTATAAGAAAATAGGTTTTTATTTAAATTAGCTATTTATTTTAATATTTTTTTAATTAAACATTTTGATTTATATAAAACAAACAAATTCAATTAAACATATTAATTTTTACACTAATACTAATAATAATATAATTTAAACTTGTTTATATTATTGATATTTTGTTTTAATATAAACTTATTAGATTCTATTTAATAATACTAAAAATAGTTTTTATTTATGTTAGTATATAAAAATTTTAATTACTTTAAGATGTAGTAAGTAAACAAGTGTAGATATTTTTGAAATGATGTATATTTAAATAATTTAAATTTTATTTTCTATTACTATTTTTCTAATTATTTGAGTATTTGGACATGTAGTAATTAAATATATTTATGTTCTTAAATATATATTTTTAATATTAAAAATATTAAATATTTTTTTTAGTATTTCAAGATAAGTCCTTTTAAAATTAAATATTATTTAGTTTTGTTTTTAAATATTGATTAGTAAATGCTTTTAGTATTTCAAAATGTCTCCACTATAATTTTAATTAATGCAAGAATTATTTTTTAAATGAGTTGGAGGTAGTGATCAAATAAAATATTATATATTTATTATTTCAAGTATATATATCGTATTTCGAGATGATTTTTTTGCAATCTTAACCAAGGTGAAGTTGATATGGAGTTAGCTATTGTCAAATAAAATTATGGCACATAAGCATTAATGTCCTACTCAACCATAGTGGTTGACCAAATATATTGAAATTATATTGGCTTAAAAAATCCAACTCTATCCAACTCATCCATGGCACATTTTTTTATAAGGCCCATTTTAGACCCCAAATTTCCTCTCATGATCTTTACTTTCCTCCTCTATTTATATTACAACAAGAGTTTGTCCTCTAGTGACTTCTCGTTCATCCTAACGCTAGTAATTCCTAAAAAATTTCATTTTCTGCTTACATAGAAAAATACAAAAAAAAAAATTAAAACAAGAAATTAGGTTGGGCTTGCAACACTAGAAATATATCTTTCCCACGCATTAGCTTCTTCAGCTATGGACTTAAATTTGATAGGCTCCAATACTTGCAAATTTACTTCATGAATTGACAAGTGTGTCTCTATATGCACCACCCCCTCTTTTGTAGCCTTGAAAATGTCTTCTAGGAAATATGCATTGATAGAAGCCTGTCCCAAAGAGTGATGAATGTCTTCTTCTGTGAAAGCATCTATTTTTCTGATTTACTCTAGATCTTCCCGCAACCCATCTTGCAACTATGCTATGCATCAGTCATTTTTTGGAAGCTCAGCTATCTTCAGAACTAAAGGGATATGACACTTCTCATGGGCCTAATGGATTTTCTTGTAAAAGTTATGGCACTTTTCTATCGTCTTAGGAATTTCATTATTTATCCTCCTAGCATCTTTCCTTCAAAATTCCGGAAGTGCCATCTCTGACTTCAGGTCCTCTGTTGTCTTCTGGGGGAGATGATCATGGAAATTTGAATTAGTTTCCCTCCAGGCCCTATATTAGACCTAAATCTCTTCATCGGCATGTGATGAGATCCCAAACTTCAGTGTTTTCCCTTAATCCCAAATTTTGAAGTGAGAATATTGGTCCAGACATCAAATCTACATATGAAAATCCAGAACCACCCATACGCTTTAGTCAAAAAGTGGTACCTTATTTAGAACTGCATGTAATGTATTTGTAGTAAGCAGTGGCACCACCTTTACCCTTTGATCAAGGCATGGTTCTTCTTTGTCACCACTCAGTCTTAGTGAGGAAGAAGTTGTGCCCTTGGTAAAAAGTGAAAAAAGAGTTCTCATGAAGCTTCTCAAAAGAAGGCTTTGTGGCACCCTTATCCCTACTTGCTAGGGATAGTTGGGCTCAAGATCCATCATTTCGGGATCTCGTATCCACCTTAGTTACCAATTTCTCAACCATATCTATCCATCCCAAGCCTATAAAAGTAGGCTCATATTCCACGATTGAGGAGAGAGTAAAGTTATGTTGTTGCTTTGACATTCTAGCCTAAATCAATAGAGTGAGCTTGAGGGAGCAAGTTGGAGCTATTGGGGACGAGATGTTGGATTTGTGAAGGAGTACATCGACACTAAGACATATGTTGTAAACTTCTTCTCTATTATTTAATGAAAAATCGGTTCATTTCCCATAAAATATATTGTGTTATTATTGTATGTTTTATTGTTGAATTCCTTAGTCATCAACATAGAATAGTGGATCATATTCTGGTGCTATTTGATCATGTTTATTGTTTTCTTGTGATTATGTAGGTACATCCATGAAGAACCATCATTA
The DNA here is from genome assembly GCA_001517045.1 of Pseudotsuga menziesii. Taxonomy (NCBI): domain Eukaryota; kingdom Viridiplantae; phylum Streptophyta; class Pinopsida; order Pinales; family Pinaceae; genus Pseudotsuga; species Pseudotsuga menziesii. Next base: position 313,539 of record LPNX010300694.1, read on the forward strand.
CATGAAACAACTATACTATTACATCAAAGAGACTGATTCCATATCTCCACCCATTCTAGGGAATGTCTTCCAATTTTGTTGTGTACCATTTGTTCTAGATATGAACCATTCAGACTAGAGGAACAACTCCTATCCGTAGGAGGTGAAAAATTCCTATCTACAAATGTAGAGAATCCACTAGGGAAGAGCCCCAACTGATATGATCTTCATTATTTTTTTCAAACACTTGTCCAAAATCAAAGTTCCAGTCTTTTATCAGTTCAATCAGATCCACTAGATGATCTAGTGAGATTTTGGTTTGGTATCATCAGATATTTTCAGATTTGGGTTGTTCTCACTTCATGTGCTTTCAATTACTGTTAATTACTGATTTAAATGCCAGTTGCACACTGATTAACTTTAATTTTTTCACAATTTTCTTTGTTTTGGACATCTACAGGGAACCGCGCATGCATAGTGGGCAATAAGCAGTGCCACTTCCTGGACTCAGTGAGCCAAAAGTGGTGCCACCTCTTGTGATCAACAATCAGGAAGTGGTGTTGTAGCAAAATCGCTTTGTCAGTGACCCTTTGGAAGAGGTGCCAAGTAGGTTTTTCCACATTTGTTTTTTCAAAGTTTTTTGTAAAAATTTTTGGTTGAGTTGTTTTCAGTTTTAAGTGTCTGGTTTTGTTTGAAAGAGATCTGAGTGTTTGAATGTCAAATTGGATGTGGTAAAAGGATTTTTTTTTTTGAAATCAAAGAGCTAGGATAAACTCATCTTTTCATTTGCTTGTATGCTTGGTTTTAAATGTTTTGAAAGGAGTGATGTTTGAGAGCTTAGCATCAGTTAGATATTAGTCTTATTGTTTAATAAATCTGAAAAGAAAGACTTGCTTGATTGGTTGCTTGTTTTCATTTTTCATTAAAATTTGTGAAGGATTTATTTTTGCTTTGAAAAAGTTTTTTTTTTTTTGCTGAGACTTGTTCATATTTTGGTTTGAGGATGAATTATTGGACCTTTGATTAGCCTTATAAGCTTTCAAATCTCCATTTTTCTTCTCTTTATTTTACGTTCTGATATCATCAAAAGAAAAATATTAGTGGTTTTAAGTTAGATCTTTCTAGGTTTTAAAAGGAAAAATTGAAAAAAGTATTGATTATGCCTTTGAGTGATTTTTGTCTTTCTTCTTAGAAAAAGAGATCTTACCCTATTTTGCTTGCTTTCAAAAATCAGTTTGAAGTTTGTTGCTTATTTCTCTTTCTCGAAAAAAAAATTGTTTAGTGTAGTTGTTTGGGAAATTTTTTTGGTTTTAAAACAAAAATTGAAAAGAAAAATACTCTCTCTTTCCCATAAGTAGGAATGTCTTGAATGGTAAAGTGAATAATTTGCATTTGATATTTTCATGGCTTTACATTTTTTTCAGAACTTCATGCATTCACCTAACTGCTCAAGTTAAAATTAACGGTAGTTATAGGTCTAAAATTTAATAGAAATTTGAGTGATAAGTAGTGACGTGTTTCAGCATTGTAAAACATAGGAGCTGTCATTATTTGCATGCACTAAAACCTAGGACTCGCACGGTTCTTCCACATACCATTCGTATATCGAATGACCTTTCACGTACTCTTGAGGTATATAGAAAGGCACTTCACGTACTCGATTGTATATCTGAAGACCCCTTGTGGACAGTTATGCATTAGACAACACTACTACGGATTTGAGCTCCCACGTATCTTGCGTATATCGGAAGACCCTACTAGGATTCCTTGTCCAACTAAGAAACATCCTTTGGCCATCTTGTTTGGAGTAATACACCGGGAACAACACTCGGGGATATTACTACGCACGTACCTTAAGTATATCACTAGTTTCACCTTCTTGACAATCCTGATGAGAGACCGACTATTTTGAGCTCATCCTATCACTTAAGTTTGCTTGTGGCCTATATCTTGTGTATGGGAAGACCTTGTGTGATTTTTCTTAGTTTCAAAACCCTATGTTAGATTTTAGTGACTTTTTACAATCTGGATGAGTTTCAATTGAGACAATCCAAAAGAAACCAGGGCTTACCACCCAACTTTCCACCTGCAATAGGGGAAGGCCCAATGGAAGCCACAGACCAAGGAGATGCAACTAACTCCCATATGGGAGAAAATCTAGTTGTAGAAAGTGGAGATCAATTCACTTCTTACATTACTCCCTTGGTCCAATAGTCTCCTGTGGCTGACACTTCCTTTCATTCTCTAATGGAAGGTCGAAATGATGGTATTTATGAAACTGAGTATGGCCCTAATGCTCCTTTTTCAAGAAATTCAATGGGTCAAGCCATTTCCGAGTTTGAGGTTATTAGAACCTCTTTTGAAAACCCTCCTCTCAATGAGGATGCATATACGAGAATTTAAGCATCGCTCAATTTTGCTCGTAATTTTCAAGAGAGGATCGATAAGGTTATGGCTACCCCTATACCTGTTATAGCGATTTTCACCCCACTAGGTGAATCACACATTGTATGGCCTTCCCTTGTCCCGCTGCAGACTCATTAACCCCTTTGGACCACTTTATATCTTTTGATGTTACCTTGATCATCCCCAAAAAACATTATAATATTGATATACGCGGATTTTTCCCCGATAACCGCGTACATACGCGGATATTCCCTCGATAGTCGCGTACATCGGGTGTGTGCATAAATCCAAATCCTTTTGGACTGTTCCTTGACTTGGATCCGACTCATATGACTCTCGGCCTTCCATATACCTTGAGATCGTTCGGATTCGACCCTTCATTATCCCTTGTGAAGCTATATAAGGAACCATTGGTACATTGAAGAGGGGGGAAGATATAGAGAGATTGAAGCAAGGAAGCTATAGTCCATTGTTGCCAGAACTTTATGCTTGAGTCTGCATCCCTTTGTCCCTTTGGAGCACTGTTGTGTTCTTCCCAAGCTTGCCCTTGGCTAGCAAGCTTGCTATCGAAGTGATGGAGGATTGAGGTGGTGGAGGTTCAAGTGGGGGATTCAGTTTCTCCGATTCGCAGACGTGCCGTCAGAGGTTGTCACTTGTAATCTCTGATTCTTATTAATAGAAACATCTTTTCCTGTCCAATGATGTGCATTTGATTTAATATTGTGTCCATTGGAATGTATCGAATGCTTTTACATTATTGATATTATATATGCTAGAATAATGCGAACACCATGTTATAGTATGCTTGTATTGTTCACTTGTTGTTGAGGCAGGATTATATCAATTCAAGCTCAATGGATTATTTCTATTGCATATTGGGAAAGATGGTGTTCTGGAGTCTAGCTGTCTGTTGTGGTACCCCAAGCCATAGGAATTTCTCTCCGTAACAGAATTGGCGACTCCACTGGGGATTTCCTAGTTGTCCTTTGGGGGTGATTTTCTTGGCATTCAATGTATTTGAATTTCTCTTTCTCTCTTGCCTGTTTGCCTTGTTTTATGCACCTTTTCTTCCTGTACGCGGATTTATTGCTTACAGTCGCATATACACGCGGGTTTCTCTAGGATTTCCGCGTATACACGCGGGTTTACTGTGAACAGTCGCGTATACCTTGGTTTTTACCTTGTTTTGGAAGATAGTGGGTNAATACCTCATAAAGAACCTGTGTCGGCTCTTTTACCCCATCTGTCGGATCCATGGCCTTCTGGATATAGTCCACTTGCTGATGATGTTCCATCTCATGGCATGTCTCCTCATGATTGGGATAAAACCTCCAACCATACAATTTTAAATCCTAGGTTTGTTGCTAGTCCTCCCATACCTTCTATAGCTAGGGGGAAACCCTTAGCTCAAGTGGTGTTAGTAACTTCTAACACCGGGAGGAAACCCCCAGCGTGACCTACGTTATTAGTTAGTGGAGTTGTTACTAGTACTAGGAAGACCTCTACTGCATACTAATCTGTAGTGTATGTTCCTCCTACCCACACCAATATGGTAAACCCTCATCGAGTTCAGAAGAACCCTTAGGGGTATAACCTATAATCAAACAACCTCCCTAGGGTTATGGTTACCCAACAAATCAATTACATGCAGTAAACACAAATTATCAACCTACATCTACATGAACTATGTAGTATGGAATCCCTTACCCTGGAAACACATTTACACCATGGGGGCAACCTAATTGGTATTACATGCCAATAATGGGAGGAGTGCCTATTCTTACTGCTGGAGGTGCTGAAGGGCTGCCTTATGGTGGCTCACCCTTTAGAGGTCCACCAGGAGGAGGCCCACCTAGAAGAGGTCCACCTTATAGAGGAACACCACTTGGAGTCCCACCTTTGGGAGGACCACCGCTCGAGGGTCCACCACCTGGAGGTCCACCTTTTGGGGGTCCACCGCCTGGAGGTCCACCTTCTAGAGGACCAACACCTGGAGGTACACCTCCTAGGGGCCCAGCTCCTGGGGGGCCACCTCCTAGAGGCCCATCCCCTTCAGGGGGATCTTCAGGAGGTTCATCATCTAATCAACCAAATCAACAACCCATATATCAGTTAGCTTACGGTTGATCCAGATTTAGCGAGAATGCAACAGAATACACAAACAACCATAGAAACAAAGATGCAACAAAAATAACACTTCATTTCATTAATCAAAGAACTGAAACTCGTTTACATACATAATAGAAATAAATTAGCTAGAGTGCTGGCAGCTTATCTCTGAGAAGAGATGTGGCAGCTACATGCCTCTGAAATATCTGTTACAATGAGGCTCAAAGGCCTATATATTATTGAGAAACAATGGAAATCCTACACATACAAAAACCTAACCCCAGGAGGTGAAACGCCAGAATATGGGCCCCGTTGGGTAACTTGGTACATCAATTTCTCGGGGTCGTAACTTTGGCATACTACCTCCGTTTGACGCGCATGATACATAGTTAGAAATATATGTTCAAGGAATACGCCCATGAATAGAAAATATTGACTGCAAAAAGGACTCATATTTTCTTGACCATTCGGTGTCGAAAAAATGTCGTTTAGGGCCTCACAATGGCTCTAGAAGTTTAGGACCCGAAAACTACCAAAAATAGTAAATTGTGCTACAATTAAGGAAACTGGAAAAATGAAAGAAACAATGGTGGGGGTCCAAGTGGAATAGGTGAGTGGCCACGAATATCCTCCTGGATCATTCCTCCCCCCCTTAGGAAGCAATGGTCCCCATTGCATTAATTTTCTCCATGAGATGAGGAAACTTCTGCTGAACTTGGTCCCTGGTGAGCCACTTTCCCTGGTGAAGGAGTTGGCCTGCGTTGACAACTCGATATAGATGGATATTCTGATGATGGGTTTTCTTGACCTGTCTATCCATAATATGATTAGTTGTGGCTTGTTCCAGGTAGTCAAGGTTTAAATCTGTTGGTGTGAGTTGTTGTGCCGCGTCTGATGTGTCCAGTAGAGGTGGAAAGTAGGGCCAAAGGCGGTCCACATTGAACACTGGGTCCAGAACAAGGAATGGTGGAATACTGAGCTTGAAGGAATTATCCCCGACAACCTTGGTGATGGTGTATGACTCATATTGGAGCGGTTGAAGCTTGCGGTGGGGTCCAGCGAGGCGCTCCTTATGCAAATGTAGCCACACTTTGTCACCTACCTAGAAGTTGTGTTGCACTCAATGTTGATCATGCCGTTGCTTGTACTTAGCATTGGATCTATCAAATATGTAATGAACCTATTGCTGAATGTGCTGAATGCGCTCAATGAAGCTATTTTCCTTGGAAAATTCAGACTGGACATGAGCTAAATCAGCCTGAGTAGCTGCAAATGTCATGGCTACATCAAAGGGACATAGTGGCTGGAATCCCAAGCGCACCTGAAAGGGGCTGTGGTCAGTTGATTTGTGGAGGACCCTATTATAGCTATGTTGTACATAGGGGAGGCTCTCATCCCATGTATGTGTATGCTTTGAGTTGTTCATGTGAAAAATGTGTACGATCATTCTGTTGATGACCTCTGTCTGGCCATCAGTCTAGGGATGGAAAGCTATGGACTTTGTGAGCTTGGTGTCTAGCATTGACCATAGGCTAGACCAGAATGTACTAAGGAACCTGCTGTCCCAATCTGAGATTATAGATTGTGGGATCCCAAAGTGTACCCACACTCATTCAAAGAAAAGTTTAGCAGTGGATTCTGCTGTGATATTCTTCTTACATGCCACCATTATGGCCATCTTTGAGAATCTGTCGATGACCACGAACACACAGTTGTTTCCATGCTTATTAGAAGGAAGGCCCGACATGTAATCCATGGAGATGGATTCCCAACATTGACTAGGGGTAAGCAACGGAGTATAGAGGCCTTTCTTCTTGATGGATGATTTGGCAATGTCACAGGTAGTGCAAGATCGGATGTACTTCCCAACGTCTTGTCGAAGGTTCGTCCAATAGAAATACTTCTGTAGTATTGCCACTATTTTCTCAACCCCGAAATGCCCAGCAACCTAACTATAGTGTGCTTCCCAAATCATCTTGGCACGCTTGCTTAAAGGAATACAAAGGTGTCCCATGTGACATAGTAGTGCATCTTGAAGGTGAAAATTTGGAGCTTGGTTTCACTCCAACAGTGTCCTGTATGTGTGGATGATGTAATTTCCCTGACCCTCTGACCGGCGAAGAGGATGCTAACATAAATCAATCATCTGGGAATCTATCCCCATGAATAAGAACATACATATATATAATGCTAAAGCATGATACTTAAAAACATAAAACATATTACAATGCATTAATCATTCATATACATAGTGGAATAAAACAACATGCATTCATATACAATTTATCATTCAACATGTACATCATCATTCATCAATGGAAAATATAGTTGTAGACACAAGTTAGGCAAGAATACTTATCTTATAGAGAACTTGTCTTGCAACTAGCTAGATCGCTGCAACATTCCACCCAACCATAGGCCTGCGTGCTCTTTCATCTCTCAGCAACGTTGCCACCCCTGAGACGGGCATGAATCCCCAAGGAATAAGGAACTAACAGGATTACACATAGCCAAGGATAACAACACCACAAGGGTACACAGTTCAGCCAAGCCAACACAATTGGGTTTGTCAGGCGAACAATAGATCAGCCAAGCCAACAAAGTTGGGTTTATCAGGCCATCAAGGAGCTAGAAAAGGCTAAATGCTAAGCCAGTGAACTCATTGAAGAGCCAAGGACACCTACAACAGAACCAGCCTGGCTTCTAGGACACCCACACACACCCAACACAAGGAAACCAGTCCTTTCTCTGCAACGCATTCCCTCAGACCCTGATCTCCCTTCCAGTGCTATTCAGGGGTTGTGGAGAATAAATCTAGCCACTAGCTCTGTCAGTGTGGTTCCCAAACCACCAGGTTTATCAAGCACATCAGGCTCTCATTGACCACTTGAATGCAGTCCGAGGACAAAACCACTACATTCATGTAGCAAAACAGCTATTCAATCTTTAACAAGGGAAAACAACTCTTTGGATCGTTCTTGGCCCTATTGTGGCCAAATGATTCCTCAGCACCCTACAACAACCAAAATACAAGGGAAAGACATAACCAAGACATCGTGATAGGAAACATCCCACGAACAACCATGAACCCACAAAACTGTATATGAAATCACAACCACGATTCAATGATGGAGTAACAGAGCATTACGCGGTCTGACAATGGTGGAAAAGACACAAACACTCTGTGTGAACATGAGGATGAACACAACCACCGACTGGAAAATGGTGTGAGGGAGGAAAAGGAGAACCCCCACACAAGGATTGTAATCCCTTTTAACTCCGCTCTGCATGAGGAAAAATGAACAGTCGTCAGTGGGGAGAGTGGACAGAATGATCAGCAATCCAGATCGCCTCATGGAGAGAGTGCAGGTGTGTGGGCATAGTGGTTTTCCTGCCATCAAAATAGCGGCCCCATCTAACAATAGAATAATTAAGGTGGTGGTGACACATGGATTTTCCCCCATGGCTCAAGGTTCAGCATTCCCCCTCCTTATCCTTAGGAATCATGCCCTTTCTCAATTTGGTTGCAGTGAACATAGCTGGTTGGGTTATTTAATTAAAGATGCATAATTACATGATGCCACAACTTAATATGTATGCCACATGTCCCAATATACCATCAGTGACAATTTCTATCTGAAATATGACATAACCAAATCAATGGTGGGGCCTTTTCCTTTAGCTCCGCACCATGATTATTTACAATATATGTATTATGAAAATGGGGTCAAAACTGGGGTGTTACAGCTGAATTTTAGATCGCTCTTGTAGAGAAGTGGCCAATCAGAAGTCTCGTTCCCACAAGAGTTGAGCATGGTGGTTATCACCACAATCGATGGTCGGCTGAGGCAGTCTGCAACATTATTGGTTGTTCCCTTCTTGTACTTGATATTCAAATGAAACTGTTGTAGATATGTGGACCACTTTTGATGGCGATTGTTATGTAACTTCCCTTGTGTCAGTATGAACTGCAGGGTTTGGTGGTCTGTGTGGATGATCGTTTCCTTCCCCAAAATGTAATGCTTCCATTGCAAGCGATCTTGTACAATGGAATACATCTCTTTGTCATAAGTGGGATATTTGCAAACTGTGTCGAACAATGTCTCACTGTGATATGCCATTGGATTCCCTTGTTGAGTAAGGACTACCCCAATAGCATAGTCAGAGGCATCTGTCTTTATCTCAAAAGGTTGTTTCAAGTATGGTAATATGAGCATCGGGGCACAGCAGAGGTGATGTTTCAATTCTGCAAACGCCTTTTGTTGAGCTTCTGACCAGAAGAATTTTTCTTTCGCTCCTCCTTTGGTGACTTGACTCTAGGGCTAAGTGATATGAGAGAATCCCAACACAAACCTATGGTAGAAATTAGCAAGACCCAGAAAGCTACAAAGCTCTGTTAAAGTAGTTGGGGTTGGCCAATCCTAAGTGACTTGGATCTTGGTTGGATCCACATGTACCCCACACTCATCAATGATGTATCCTAGATACTGAACCTAGGTCATGCCAAAAGTGCACTTGTCCAAATTGGCACACAACTTGTGCTTCCGCAATGTTTGGAGGACCTTTCGGATGTGGTGGAGGTGCTCTTCCCAAGTATGGTTGAATATTAGGATGTAATCCAAGTACACTACTACAAATGAGTTGGTGAATGACCGTAAAATGTCATCCATCAGTCTCATGAAGGTTACAGGAGCATTCGTCAGCCTAAAATCCATGACCAACCATTTGAAAAGGCCCTCCTTGGATTTGAAGGCAGTCTTCCACACATCAGTCAGTTCAATCGGTACCTGGTGATACCCAGAATTTAAGTCGATCTTGCTAAAATATTTCGCCCCTTTAAGATGGTCTAGGAGGTCATCAATCTATGGGATCAGATACCTTTTCTAGATAGTGATATTGTTTAGTGCTCGATAGTCAATACAGAGTCTCCAAGTCCCATCCTTCTTCTATACCAACATGATCGGGCTCCCATAGGGAAATGGACTTGGCCGGATGTGACCCTTTTGTAGAAGCTCCTAAATTTGCCTCTTGATTTCATCATTCTTTAGAACAGAGCATCGATAGATCAGTCCATTGGGCAGTGACATACCCGAGCTCATATCGATGGGGTGCTTGACCTGACAGTGCAGAGGCACCCTTGTGGGTGAGGTGAATATGTCTCGATACTCCTCCATGACCTTGTCCATTTGTTGTTGTCGTGCGGAGGGGCCATGTCTAGAGGTCGTGGCCATGATATTCTTCTTTCCCTGAGGGTAGATCATTAAGAAAACAAATTTCTGGGTTTTGGAAATGAGCTTACTGCATTGTTTTGCAGTAACCAAAGAGATAGCGGTAGGAGGTGGTACCTCTGGTATCCTGTAAAACTTATTTCCCAACGTAACAATAACAACGTGAGGTTGGGACTCATACATAACATGTCTCTTTCATAAGTATGGTTGACCTAATAATACATCAAAAACATCAATAGGAGCAATATCACATAATACCTCATCAGTGAATGGCTTGATGCTGTACGGAAGGTGACATTATTGGCTGACGTAGAGATCCCGTCCTTGGTGAAGCCACCCAATGGTATATGGCTGCGGGTTTGTTGTGGTTGGAAAGCCCAACCACTTCATGAACTCTACTGAAATGAGGTTCTTTTGGCTCCCACTGTCGACAATGAACTGTAGCGGGGAACCCTTTACCCACATCTGGGAGTGTAAAAGATGCTCTTCCTCCTCTGAATCTTCTGGTTCTTCCTTTTGGATCTTCGTGGTGGCAATGGTGGAATTAGGCTCTGCATCGATAATCTTCTTCCCTCTGTCATTCCACTTCTCGGGTTCTGATTCAGTGTCAGAGTATGCATCTCATTTGGAAGCCTTTATCTCAGCCACCAGTGACTGCTTGGCCCAACACTCACTTGTGTTGTGAGTGGGGCTCTTATGGAACTCACACCACTTTCCCGCTTCCTTCTTCAACTTTGCAGTGTTGCACTTTTCTTGCGGCTTTGGAAATTTGTCTTGATTTTCCATGCCTTGGCTATGTCCTTAGTTCTGTGGTTTGGGGGAACCTTTCTCTTGCTTCTGATTCACAGATCCAAAGTCTCGCTTTTTCTATTTGAATTGTTTTTCAATTTTGGTAGCATACCGATATGTCATACCAAGTGAGGAGATGTCAAGGAATTCCATTTTATCCTGAATGTATCTATGCAGACAACTGTGGTACTTTAGCACCAAATGTTTCTCTAACTCTTTGATACCCAACTTGGTGCACAGGGTATGGAACAGATTTGTCAGCTCATGCACATCTTGATCTCTTTGCTGTCACAACGTAGTCCATTGTATGTACTTGTCCTCATAGCTCTCCATGGGATAATATTGTCCCTTTATGAAATTTTGAAAAGAATTCCAAGTGGGTACGGCTAAGAACAGAGAGGGTTCCTCCTCGTCCTTTCTCTCACAGTAGGTTTCCCACCAGTCCTTCACATTGGGGGCAGCTTTGAGTAGTGAAAAAAGTAATATTTTCCCGGTCGAAAAAGTCATGAACTAAGAAATATCCTTTTAATAGATTCAACCATATATCTACGACATCTACATCTAGTTGACCATCAAATATGGGAATGTTGGAGTTTACCTGTACCTTAAAAGGGGTTGCGCCTCCAGAGTGGCTGCTATATGCATATGCGCCGCTAGTGGGAAGTCGTTGAAGGATCTGGGCGAATTTGTCCATCATTGCGTTCCTTTGTTTTTCAAGGTCCTCCTCAAGCAACATTTTGATAGGATATTCTGCACCCTCATCTTTCTTTTCATCCCCCATGGGAGGCTGTCGGGATTTGCAAGGATGATCTTGCAAAGGTTCAACCAGATCAAGCCCTAACTATTTATACCCCCTCGTTGGGGACATGCAAAGAAGGATCGAGAAAGAGAAGATTGCTCTGATACCACTGATCCAGATCTATGCAGGAATGCAACAGAATACACAAACAACCACATAAACAAATATGCAGCGGACATAACTGTTGGCTCTGTGGGGCAGACCCGGCAGATCCAGATTCTTCTGCTCCATTTTCTTATCTTCAGTGATCTACTCGTCTTTTTTCTTCTCTGCAGCAAAGACTTTGATGACATCTTCTACATCCTGTGCTTGACTCCTCATCCTTGGTGGTTGTCTGACCTGTGATGTACCTACTTTTGCAACCCTGGGCGGCTTTGTCATAGCGGACGCAAGGCCACCACGCTGGAATCTTTGCACAATGTCTTCTAAAGGTTTCATCTTGGACAGAAACCACTCGGTGCAATACTTTGAACTGGAAATGGCTGCTAATTTGGGGAAAACTAGCACTCTATAAGTGAAGTATCTCTGCATAGGAAAACTCTCCAAATTGCTCTGTAACTCTCAGAAATCGCAAAAGTAACCCTTCTGTATGAATGATCTCTGAATTTATAACGAAGGTGATACTCTTTGAAGAAACAGTCATCTAGGCTAGACCCATCGGCAGTATTAATTGCATGGACAAGACAATATATGTCCTTTTGATCCTCATTAATTTCTAAAAATCCAATCAAATTTCCCTCGAAACTTGTGTATAGGCACCAGTCTCGACCAAGATTTAGCAAATCTAGAAAAATCATTATACTGTTGCCAAATCTAGGGTAACGTATGCCGATCATTTCTAGATTAACTTCCTGTCAGAAGGAGAAGTTATTGGCCCTCTATCTCTTTTTGAACTTGTCTACATGGCACGGGGAGCATCACATTGCTGCGATGTCACACCGCATCATTCTGAACCAACATGCTGGCATAAAACTCCACATCATTCAAAATTTGCGCAACATAACCTCTTTTTTTATTATTTACCCTCACCTATGCAAGCATCCTATGACTTGTGCAAAATAAACTTTCCTCATGTGATTCCTTATACTTAGAATACTTAGAACTCTTTACCTGCTGGTGTAGACTAATTACCGGTGCGATGCCTCCTTTCAACTACACTGGGCATCTGCACACCCAAAGTTGTCTGGGTTAGGGCAGAGAGGTGGAGTGGCTATCACTATAGAGCTTAAGCCTAATGCCATTAATCAATGTCAGAAGAAGTTCCCTATTCAGTTTGTTGAGTTGAACGGTGCCTCCTTCTGTAACATACTGAATCTGATATGGCCCCAACCAATGAGTCTTGAAATTCCCTGGAAACTTAACAAACTTACTGTCATATAGGAGCACTAGGTATCCTATCTGAAAACTCTTGCTCTTGATGTGCCTGTAATGCCAATCTTTCTCTCGTGCCTTCTACACTTTCTGATGGAATCCTGCAATGAATCTATCTTCCTCTAAGGCAAGCAGCTGTGCTAGCCTTTCATTCATTGTATCTGTATCATCTATCTCAGTAATTTGAGCAACTCTTAAACTGGGAGTAATATATTCCATAGGCATAACAGCCTCTTGTCCATACACCAAGTTGAAAGGTGTGTGTCCTGTAATTTTCTTGCATGTAGTCCTATAAGCCCATAATACAGCATTAACCCTGAGGTCCCAATCATTTCTTTGGCTATCACAGATCTTAGTAAGATAATTTTCTAGAATCTTGTTAAAGGCCTCCATCGTACCATTAGCTTGAGGATGGTAGGGAGTGCTCTTATGGTGTTGGATCTGAAATTTCTCCGTCAAGGCCTCAATAGTACGGTTCAGAAAATGTGTGCCTTGATCACTCATCAAAATTACTGGACATCCAAATCTAGTTATGATGTTTTCAAAAATTAACTGTGAAGCTGTAGCAGCATCACAATTCCTTACTGCTTTAGCCTCTGCCCACCTGGTGAGGAATTCTATTCCTGTGATGATATATCTCGCACCAGTTCGTTTCCCTGGTGGGTTGATAGGACCCACAAAATCTATAGCCCACTTGTCAAATGCCCACAGCGTAATCTGTGGTCGCAACGACATTTCATCTCTCTGTGAAGGTTTTCCTACCCTATGGAAGATATCGCAACATCTACAAAACTCCTTAGTGTCTTTATGCAAATTAGGCCACCATAACCCTGCAGTCAGGATTTTCTGAGCAGTTGACTTTCCTGCGAAATGACCTCCTGCGGTACCTGAGTGTGCTTCTTTGATAATGGTCTCTTTCTCATGCGGCATCATGCATCTGCACAGGACTTCATCTGGACCTAACTTATATAGATGTCCTATGATCAAAGTGAATTCTGCTGCTTTCACAACTAACTATTTCTTTTGCTGCTTAGTAAAGTCAACTGGTGCCCACCCTGTAGTGAGAAAGTGAATAATATCCTCATAGTACTCATCTGCGATCTGGATAGAAAATAATTGCACATCTGTCAGATTATCCTCTAAATTACTTGGTTCTTCTCCTGAATCTATCCACGACAGATGATCAAGTCCAACATTTAATTTTCCTGGTTTTTACAATAATTTCAAAATCATACTCCTGAAATAAGAGTAACCATCTACAGATCCTTCCTCCTAATACTGGTTTATTGACCAAATACTTTAAAGCAGAATGGTTATTAAACATCTTGAATGGGGCACCCAACAGGTAGTGCCTAAACTTTTGTAGAGCATACACCATAGCTAATCCTTCTCTTTCTATGGTGGTGTAGTTCTTTTCCGCGGTAGATAGCTTTCTGCTTGAGTACGCGATAGGGTTATCAATACCTCCTTCTCCTGGCTGTTTTAAGACAATCCCCAGTGCGATGCCAGATGCATCCACATGTACATGAAATGGCTTGATCCAATCTGGGAATACTAAGATGGGTGCTGTAACCATATTCTCTTTAAGTGTGTCTAAACTTTGCTGGCATTCCTCATTCCATAGGAATTTCACGTCTTTCTTTAACAGCTTTTCCATAGGTGTTGTGATCTTTGCATAACCTTTGATGAATTTTCTATAGTACCCAGTATGACCGAGCACTGTTCTCAATTTCTTGACTGAGTTGGGTGCTGGGAGATGTACAATGATGGCAATATTTGCAGGATCTACCATCAAGCCTTGTCTACAAACAATATGACCCAACAGAATACCAAATGGTGCATAGAATATACATTTCTTCAAGTTAAGAGAAATCTGATATTGCCTACATTTCTCTAACATGAGCCTTAAATATCCTATATGCTTGTCGATTAATCCAAATATAGTCCAATCGTGAAAATTCACTTCTAAGAATTTATGGATGTATTCCTTGAATATAGCAACTACTACTCTAGAAAAGATAGCTGGTGCATTTTTAAGACCAAAGGGCATTACCGTGTACTAGAATGAGCCCCATTCTGTCACAAAAGTGGTCTTCTGTCGATCCTCTGGATGGATTCTGATCCGGTGATATCCTGAAAAGCCATCAGTGAAGGAGTATACCTCCTGTCCTCCCACATTGTCTAACACTTCATCAGTGAAAGGTGTCAGAAATGGGTCATGAAGTGATGCATTGTTGAGTTTACGCAAGTCGACACAAATCCTGATTTCTCCTTTTGTTTTCTTTTCCTACATGACCATGGGACTAACCCATTCGATTTCTTCTACCGGCTCAATAATGCCTGCTGCTAGCATCTTATCAATTTCATCCTTAAATGTTTCTTTATGGCAGTGATTCAATCTGTATGGACACTGCTTAACTAGCCTAGCATCCTCTTTCAATGGTATGTGCATGACTCCCAAATCTCCTACTATTCCCTTCATCTCTGTGAACTTAGTGGGAAATAGCCTGATAGTCATGTAAGAGATCTGCGATGTGTCCTACTGTTTCATCATCCCAATAGTTTCCAATAGAGGAAAACTTAGGTTCTGTTTCTATGCCAATATTGATCTTTTTAATCTTGATAGGTTCTGTGATAGCGGGAATTTCTAGTCTGGGTCCATCAACGTCGCGAGTCCCTTCTGACTCAGGTATGTCGACACTGCGAGGATTCTCATCCTCATCATCTGGTTCTGCTACGAAGTTGTAACATTCTAGTGCATGTTCCAACTGGCTGGCCCAATCAGGCTGAGCAGGCACTGATAGGGTACAGTCATCAAATACCTTAGTATTTATTACATCTAGAGCCTAATCAATGCTTGGATACTCAGAATCAAAAGTGAAAGTGAGTAGGAAGTTGTCTATCATAAGTGGCCATGTGATGGTTCCTCTGCGCAACTCTGTCTCAGTGTACCAATTCCTTGGAATTGTGTCTAAAGTGTGAATGAATAAGTGAACCCATTCATCCTCTAGAATATCTGACCAACTCTGTTCACAAATCTGAATATGTGACCTGGGGTCACTCTCTCATGTGTATTTCTACTGTAAAGGCCCCTTGTCGTTAGAAAATCTAATCGTCATCAGTCTCTTAAGATCATCCCATGATGCGATATGTTCTTTATGTGCATGCCACCATCTTGCAGGTGTGGCTTTTACTGTAAGGTGCGTAGTTGTCATCCTCTGCTCCTGAGGAATCTCCTGCTCAAACTGTTGTAAAAAGTCATTAACATCCGCTAAGCCATGAAACTACGGAATATCAATGATCTCTGCGCTAATCCATTACAGTGACTTAGTCATAAACGCACATCTATGAGTTGAGACTTCGTAAAGTTTGTTCTGCCAGTTCTCTAGACCAACATTCGAGTCTGATGCACATGAGCTGTCGCATCGTCAACTAATGTTTCCTTCTACGATAGGGTTGATGTAATCACTCTGATTAGCAGTCATCTGATAAAGGCTTTCCATGTTGCACACCTCCTCCTCTGCCCTATAGGTTCAATGTAGTGAGGACCCTAGAAAGGATCCAAAGGTGCGATGACCCGGATCTGATTATCCTCAAAGGTCATTTGTCTTTTCTTTAAGTCGATAACAACCATGTTATCGATTGCCCAATCAATACCTAGTAAAGCTGGGTATGGTCTACTATCGCCAATGATCTTTATAACTTCAAAGTCAGCAAAGCTGCGAACTCCGTCAATATCAACTGCTACCTGCGGTAATCGACCCAGTGGTGATACCCGCTACTGATTGGCTAAGAACAGATGGATAAGCGATCTAGCTAACTTAGGGTTACCCATCTATTCCCATGTCTGCTTAGTCAGAACATTTACCTCTGATCCTAAATCTAGGATTACCTCATCCATTTCAAATTCTCCAACTTGTGATGTGAGTCTCATCTCTCTTCCTGTTCTTGTATGTCCCATAATATTATGAATAGCATGCTGCGCACTACTCACAGAAGAAGATGGATGACACCGATCTATGATGCGTTGAATCTCTTTGATAGCTTTCTCATTTCTTACAAGTTTCAAGTAGCTCCGTAGGAAGGATTGTACACTTCCTATCGACTCATCCTCTTCGCACCTTCCTGATGTGGTAGCCTGCGATATCTGCACAGGACTAACGCCACAAGGTTCTTGCTACAATACTCCCCTACATGGCAGTACCTGCGATCCTAATGCTGTAGTTTCAGTAATGAAAGTTTTTGCTTCCTGAAACATTTCTTTGTTCTTCTACAGGTCGAGTGGAGTTTATTTATTAGTCGCTTTGCGCACCCACTGCGGACCTGTATTCTTTTCTGCATCGTGCGATGTCCTACTAGTAGAAGCACCGCTGCGAGTCACTATATTGACTCTTGGTTTTGGCTCTTTCTACTCAGTAGAAATAAGTTGGATGTTCTGGTGTACTGCTGGCTTAGGTTCCCTAATATTGGCTATCAATATCGGACACTCTTCTATAGGGTGATCATAGGACTTGCAATACTTACATGTCGTACTAGGGTTCTGACAGTCCCTAGCATAATGTCCTACAATTCCACAATTGTAACAAGTAATAGGTCCACGGCCACGGCCAAATCCTTCTCCATGGCCAAAGCCTCCTCCATGGCCTCGTCCTCTGAATCCTCCTCCACGACCAACATGAGCCTCTTCCTGCTGTGGTCCTGCTGCTGGACTTGCTATTTCTGACTGGAATCTATACAAGTCATGCTTTCTTTCTATCATAAGATCATAAGCTCAACAATTATGTTCATCATGACCTACTGACTTATAGAAGTTACAATATAAGTTCTTAGGGGTTTGTACATACTTCTAAAGTAAAGGGCATTCCAGTGGTCGATGTCCTCTTATTCTGCAGAGTTCACACCATGGCCCTTGAGTCTGTAATAAGGGGTTAGGAGCCCCACTTGCTAACTACTCTACAAATACTAGACAATTATCCTTAGTATGGCCCTGTCCCTTACACTTTATACACCATAGTTCTTGTACAATCTCTTTTCCTTTCTTAATCTCATGCATCTGTAACGTGAGATTGGCTAACTGGTTCTGTAAGCTTGTCATTCCTGTATTGGTCTCATCTAGAGGTGAAGCCTCTAGTTTCATTTCCATCTCTAGCACTTCATCCTGCGTACAGAGTCTCTGTTGCATTAATGGAAGTCTGATGTGAGGAAGCATTGCTGTGATGAACCATTCCTTATGCTGCTCTGCTGCAAACTCAAAGCTAACCTGGTCTATAAGAGCTTTGAATTTCTGATCAAAGTCCCATACTGACTATGTAGGTAACTGTTTAATGTCTTTAAGATCTGTGATACACTGTGACTTAGACTTAGGTTTCTTAAATTCTTTAATCATTGCGGTCTTGACCTGTGCAAGCGTTCTGGCTGGCGCTGTTGTATACTTCATATACCATGTTAAATCTTTGTCTCTAAGTGTAGTGACCAACTGGACAAGTTTAATATTATCATCTTGGATCTGCTTAATGTTCCATATGGCTTCACATAGGAACCAATGCTATTCTGGGTCTTCTTCCCCTGTACCCTTGAAGGTATGTAACTTCATGTCATCCCCCATTCTGTTTCTACGTGGTGGATACTGATTTGATGTATTACTACCACTCGACGGTGTAGGTGTAGGTGATGTAGTGGTAGTATGTACTGTATGTGAACTACTAGATGTAGTTCCTACGGGATTACTCCGAGTCCCGGTTGTTTTCTGTGGGGTATAAGGGTGGTAAGGGATACCTCCTACTGGTCTCTCTGTATTACTGTGACTCTGTTCTCTAGTGTTGTATGAACTGTTTTCAAAGAGAGAAGATCTGAAATATACTTTATATTTCTTACCACTACGTGTACATCCAATTTCATCAAAATCACTCTCAAACTCTTGTGACATTACACTGACTTAGCTTATTCATATGAGGATAAATCCATTACTCCTTTTTCATGTAATAAAATCTTAATGAACAAGTTTAAAGAGCTTAGGTACTTACCACGGTAGCCTTTGAAGAAGTACTTCTTTGCTTCGCTGAAACTTTTTCTTTGATCAACTGCAAACTTTGTAATGAAGCCTTCCAGCAAACTCACAAGCCAGAAGTCTATTGCCGTGAGATGGGATTATCTATACTCTTCACGATATGAATCAGCTTCGGTGTCCAGACAATGTTCCTTTTCTTCTTGAATACGTTCTTATCAATCAACTTTGATAACCAGTCGTACAACTCATTTGCATAGGTCGCAAAAAATATCTCATGTAGATATGTGAAGATATGTTTTTGTAACTAGTCCTCTGTACTCAGTCTAGGACTCTTGTTTTTTGTCACAGTGAATTATTTTTCCTTAGACCCAACCCACTGGTTGATTTCTTCTTTAGTAGGATGCCAACAGAACATTAATAGCTCGTCAATGTTTTCAAAGCAGGTAACGGAACCATTTGTTGGCTCTTTGTGGGGAAGACCCGGGTTTACTTTACTGTACCAACAAAACCCCTACAGAGCAGACTACAGAGCAGCTTGAAGTCTCACCCAAAGTGATCTTGGATGGGTCGGCTGAAGGCTCAGGTGTCTTCAACTGGGTTCTGTAACATCCTATCGGTTCGCGACTCTTCTTAGCCAGCGGGATCTCTCTATGAGGATGATCTCTCCTCCTAGCTGGCGCTAATAGGGAGCGAACTCATATCGCAACGCAGCTTCTACGGTGATGCGCAAACTTACTCTCCTGCTAAGCTCCTTCCCTGCGATATCTCACACTGCAGCTTCCCAGACAATGCGATATCACCTTGCTACTCTATAATATGTCCTATAGTGAGGCTCGATATGCGTATCAACTCTCAAGGTCCTAGGACCTCCCTCCTGGGTCTAATAACTCTGTTAACCTTCACCAGGGTGTTAAACCACTTCACTCAGCCTTCTACAGTTTAACATGCTAACAATAACTATACTGAACTCGCGGAACTCATATACCGGAGTCACTTAATGCAATAACTGTCAACTAACATGAATCAAGCACTGATAAACTCATATACAGGCTACTTGATACATTCAACTTGTGGTTAACCTTCTATGTGCTATAACTGAAGCATAACATACATACGTCCATCAACTGATAAGCAACATTCATGTAACAGGTAACATATAACACATAAGTAAAGCACAAACACATGAAATAGTCGCACAACACATGGATTTTACGTGGTTCACCTCCACGGGGGAAGCTATGTCCACGGGAACTGGTTTTTATATTATATCTTGAGAGACTAAACACAGTTCCACTGCAACCTATTATGCAGCCTGATATCTTCTAGGAAACTCCACACACACAACCGGGAGCCCTTCTCTCTTAGATCTCTTCTTCTTCTTATATTGCCTTCTTACAATATACTCTTCCTCTCTCTCTCAATCCCGACATATTGTTCAATCCCTATGGATTGTTACATTCATGCTTAAGGAGCTAGCTACTGGTTACAGTAAGATAACTACAGACTGAATAACAGAACCAGAGCTTAACTCTTACAATATTGAGACTCTAGAGACACTTAGCTAGCTAAATGACTCAGTGGCTACCACACGTCTAACTGTATAAGTAGCTACCCTATTGTCTAACCTTTTACATTAAAAAATACATGCTTATATAGGTGGCCCGAAGGTCTCGCCATTACAAAACTGTGGGCCTTTCCCAATAGTAACCCAAAAACCCTAACTGTGACAGTCGGCGCATCTGTACTGTAGGCTGCCACTTATCGTCACACCACATCTTTCTGCAGTATTCCACGCTTCCCGACGCTGATCGTGAGTATGGGCACCGCTTCCTACTATCCTTTGTCTTCAATACCTCAGCCCATTGCTCCTTTTCTCTTTATGAGGGTAGCTAAGCCCTCTTGTCTTCACCGCTACCTTAAGTGCAGTGGTTGAGCTCTCTCTTCTCGGCCGCTCAGGTACTGTCTTCTTTGACTTCCCTGTCCCAATGTAGCATCTTTTCCTGTAGCTGTGGGACCATGCTCCAACAATAACACTTCATTTCATTAATCAAAGAACTGAAACTTGTTTACATACAGAATGGAAATAAACTAGCTAGAGTGCTGGTAGCTTATCTCTGAGAAGAGATNCTGTTACGATGAGGATCAAAGGCCTATATATTATTGAGAAACAATGGAAACCCTACACATCCAAAAACTTAACCCTAGGAGGTGAAACGCAAGAATGTGGGCCCCATTGGGTAACTTGGTACATCAATTTCCCGGGGTTGTAACTTTGGCATACTACCTCCGTTTGATGCGCATGATACATCATTAGAAATATCTATTCAAGGACTTTGTTGAGAAATAATGAATTGGAGTCCAAAATGGACTCATATTTACTTGACCATTCGATGCCAAAAAAATGTCGTTTAG
This sequence comes from Pseudotsuga menziesii, assembly GCA_001517045.1. NCBI lineage: Eukaryota > Viridiplantae > Streptophyta > Pinopsida > Pinales > Pinaceae > Pseudotsuga > Pseudotsuga menziesii. The sequence goes on from LPNX010300694.1 coordinate 334,639, forward strand.
GGCCTCAAAACGGCTCTGGAAGTTTAGGACCCGGAAACTGCCAAAAATTGTAAATTATGCTACAATTAAGGAAACTAGAAAAATGAAAGAAACAATGGTGGGGGTCTAAGTGGAATAGGTGAGTGGCCACCAATATCCCCCTATATCAATGCTCCTACTGGTACACATATGCCTTATCAATATTGAAAGTATGTGGAACCTAATCGGCAATTACCTTTCTTGGCAACTTTGGACTTACCTGATCTATCCAAGTTGATAAATGATCCCATTCTACATAACTCTACATGGCCCCCATAACTCTACATGGCCCGCTATTCCGGTAAAATTACCATTAGACATTCCCAAGTTTGATGGAAAGTAGGGAGATGATCCCAAGAACCATGTCATGACCTTCCATATATGGTGTTCCTCGAACTCCTTGATGGATGATTCTATTCGTTTATGGCTCTTCCAGTGCACACTGACCAACACAGCTGCAAAGTAGTAAATTGAACTTCCACAACATTCATTTGTGGATTTTATCTCTCTGGAAAATGTTTTCCTTACACACTTTCAGCTACCCCTTCGTTATGAAATGGGTACGTATATTTTAACTTCACTCTATTAGAATACATCCACATAGATATTAGACCATATCCATCAGTGGAGAAGGTGGAGATGGATTATTAAAGCTCCCATCCCAGACCAACTACTAGCTGATTAGTTCACAAAGTCATTATTTCCTCCTATTGCACGAGATGTGGATATGGGCGGTGCTATTACTGAAGAGTAGGATATCAGTTGCGCTCAGTATCTATATTTGGCATATTCCCAATTCGAAATGCTGTATGGCTTAATTCCTCAAGCTCCTCGCCCCAACATATATCCTTCTAAGCCAGAAGTAGAAACTCCTGTTGATGGGGTGGTTGGTTTAATCTATCCCTCATCGACAACAAAACCTTCCAAGGAACCAAATGTTTCTACCACTACTCCTTTGACTCGTACAGTTTCCCTCGAGGTGAATGCTATCTAAATTTTATAGACATCTAGAAATAAGAAAAAGGGAAAAGGTAAAAACAAGAAACCTAGAAACCAACATGAGAATCCTAAACTAACGACTAATGAGAATGATAAAGGGAAGAGGAAAGAAAAATATCCCTGCTTATTGTGTGGAGGAGATCACTTCATGAAAGAATGTCCTCGTCGTGACGAGATTAGTAAATTTTTGAAGAGTAAACCTACACCAGCAGCTCTTACTAATCCTTTTCCCTCTCAACAGCAACTGATAGACCATATGTCTAATTAGGGGACCTCCAATTCCATGAAATAAATTAGAATCATGTCTTCCGAGACCATCAATTTGAATAGTTGTAGTCATTCGAATGACAAGCCAATAGAGAAGAAGGACAAAAATCCTTTTTCTTAGAAAGTTCCTTCTACTAGTTTTCCTCCATCTTCATCTAATAGCCCTCTCATGATTGAAAAACCTAATCTTGATTTAGTTTTATGACCACCCAAGGCTACCCTTAGGAAGTTTGTTTTCAATCCCAATTCTCGAGATATACAATTTTATAATGTTGTTGAAGATTTAGCTCAGGCACCTTGTGCGATGTCTACCCTTGAGGTACTCAAAAGTTGTCCAACGAAGCGTAAAAACCTACTAACAACTTTGGGTGAATTAGATTGAGATAATACCAACTTGATTCACTTCAACGTAGAGAACTATAAATCCATATTACCTCACCAAGTCACATTTCAGATTGCCTCTAGAGTAGTTGGGAGAAAGGTCCATCAGACCGTTCTTGATGAAAAAGCTTCAATCTCAGTCTTTTCTATAGCCTATTGGAGAGCAATTGGTTCTCTTGAGCTTACAAAGTATCCTACTACCTTAAAATATTTTGATAGATGAGGTTTCCATCCCCATGGTATTTTTCCAACACTTTCAGTTGAGATTGGGAGCAAGACTATTTCCATTCAGGTGGAAGTGGTTGATGCCCCATTAGATTACAATATTATATTGGAAAGAAATTGGTTTTATGCTATGACCGCTGTCGCTTAGACAGTATTTAGAACTCTCCAATTTCCACATTTAGGGAAGATTGTGACTATTGATCAACTTGACTATTGTAATCCAAATATTAATACCCCTATGGTGAATAACATCCCTATTCTAGGTTATTCCCCTCCTCCTTATCAATCGATTGGGGTAGGTATGCTGAAAGACTCTAGCCTTATGGGTGTGTTTCTGTCAATCCCTTCTAGTACAGAAGTGGCAATAGTAAATATGATTTCCACAACTGGCTATAGCACCAAGGGAAAATAAGGTGTTGATTCATCCTCTCTTGGCCTGTATGAAGCAATGCACAATGTTTTCCAATCTATTTCCAATGACCACATTGATGACCTTCATCTCATGGCTTCGGATCCTTACCACTTACCTTACTAGTTAGAACCCTCTCTTCCTACTCTATATGATCTCACATATATTTTTCCTTCGAATGAGTCCATCATGGAGGTCATGAGTGAGAATCAACCTGTATGGGAAGGTCATCATCATCGGTCTTCTTTTTTTCCCAACACCACTTCGGTGGGTTTTGACCTTGAATCACTTATCAGTACTGATATTGTCACCCATCCGAAAATTCCTGTATTGTTGCAAAATACTGAATCCGAAGGAAATCTATGCAACATTACTAAAACAACCCCGATTTCCATATCAGTCGAACCTGGAACCATTGAACATGTTCACGTAGGGAAAAACTGCTCAAGAAATAAACTGAAGCATATCGAGAATTATTCAAATAATTCCAAGATATGTTTTCCTGGACTTATGAATAAATGACTGGGATAGACCAGTCTATTGTGGTTCATGATATTAAAACCTATCCCACAACAAAACCCGTCGAGAACAAATTATGTCAAGTCCATCCTCGGAAGGCTACGACTATTACAGATGAAGTAGAAATTTTTTTGAAGGAAGTATTTATTTATCCTGTACCCCTAACATAATGGGTGTCTAACATTGTCCTTGTGAACAAAAATCATGGCACCATTAGAGTCTGTATCAATTTTCGAGACCTAAACAAAGCTTGTCCTAAAGACAATTTCCCAACTTCACATATTGATCAGATTATCAACAACTGTGCTGGAAGTGTTATCTTCTCATTTATGGATGGATTTTATGTCTACAATCAAATTGAGATATTTCCCACCGATCAGCACAAAATGACAATTATATGCCCGTGGGGAACCTTTTCCTATAGAAAGTTACCCTTTGGTCTCAAAAACATCAAAGCTATGTTCCAGTGTGCTATGTCCTATGCATTTCACGATATTAATAACATTGTGGAACCGTACCTTGATGATCTCCCAGCACATTCATAGCAACGAGAAAACCACCCTACACATCGTAGAGACATTTTCTTGAGATGTTGTCATTATAACACACGACTCAATCCACACAAATGTTTTTTTTACGTTGAGACGGGACGTCTTCTTGGCTTTGTGGTTTCTAAGGATGGAATCCGGATTTATCCATTGATGATTGCTGTTATATTGTCCCTACCTGCCCCAACAAATATTGTTGAGCTCCAAAGTTTGCAAGGGAAGGAAAAATTTCTTCGTTGTTTCGTTTGCAATTTCGCTACGAAAATGCATGGTTATATGCGTCTCCTGAATAAGAACAATCCATTTTTATGGGATGACTAGGCCCATCGAGACTTTGATAATATCAAGCATGCTTTGAATCATTCACCCTTGATACACCCCCTAGATTATTCAAAGGATTTTCTCTTGTATGTTGCTACCTCCACTACTACCATTGGAATTGTTTTAGCGCAGGAAGATCCCAATGGCCAGGAGCACATGATATATTATTCTAGTAAGAATCTTATTGATTCTAAAACCCGATACTCACGTGTGGAGAAGTTAGAATTGGCTATGATCATTGCTGTTTAGAAATTTCGTCATTACATCTTGCTTTTCACTACCATGATACTTGCAAATTAGAACCCTATGTACTACATCCTGATTCGTTAGGTGCTAGGGGGGAAATATTCCCATTGGATTGTCATCCTATAGGAATTCAACCTTGAGTTTTTCGAGTCCACTTTGAAGAAATACTTGGTCTTTGTAGAGCTGATGTGTGAACTTCCCTATTCTTTGATGGATACTGAGCCCAATGATTCATTTCCAGATGAATTCCTGTTCTTGATAAGCACAATTGACCCATGGCATGGAGATTTAATTATTTATCTCCAAACTAAAATATTTCATCCCAATATATCCCGTGACGATCGCCACCATATCTATCACAACGCGAAGTACTACCTCATCTTAAATGATACATTATATGGACGTGGTATTGATTACATTCTTCAATGATTCCTTACACATCAAGAGGTTGAACAAGTTCTTAATGATTTCCACTTTGGAGCGTGTGGCGGTCATCTTTATGGGATGGATACAACCCAGAAAATCCTTCACGTTGGCTATTTCTGGCCTTCAATATTCAAAGATTGTCATGAGGTTGTTAAGAAATTTCCACCCTTCCAACATTTCTATCTGAAAAAGCACACCCACCCTGCTCCTTTATACCCCTTCATTGTGGTTGGCCCTTTTTCCAAATGGGATATTGACTTTATGCATTGTAAGCCTACCTCAGCCGAGGGTCATGGTTACTATCATCGTAGCCGTTGATTATTTCATGAAATGGGATGAGGCTATGCCTACGTATGTAGAGGATGGTAATACTACCACCCTCTTATTATTCAATCATGTGATAGCTAGGTTTGGAGTCCCATAGTCTATAGTCACTGACTATGGATCGCATTTCCAAAATCAGATGATGAGCTAGTTAAGTACCAATATGGGTTTTCTCCATGAAAACTCAACTCGTTACTATCCGCAAGATAATGGCCAGGTCAAGGCCATTAATTGTTTTTTAAAAACTATGCTGCGAAGGATGGTTGGATATCATAAATTCAATTGGAACCTGGATCTCTTTTCTGCTCTTTGGGATTACAGGACTTCGGTAAAAACAATGATTGGTTTCACACATTTCTAGTTAGTTTATGAACTAGAAGTTATCCTTCCTATCCAATTCCAGATTCCATCAATGAAACTTGTTGTAGAACTTCTGCCAAATACTTCCACCAAGGAATAGAGATTTCTATACCTTATTAATGTTGACGAAACTAGAAGAGATGTTGCCTTAGCTAGTGAGGCACATAAGAAACCTGTCAAGTCACAGTATGATAAATTTGTCCAGCCTCGTGTTTTCAATGAAGGTGACCTAGTTTTGACCTACAATCAGAGACACAATAAAATAGGTAAAGGGAAGTTCGATTCAATGTGGTATGCTCCCTTTGTTGTCAGCAATTTTTTAGAGAAAGGGGCTTACAAGCTCGTGGATTATGACAGGATACCATTCAAGAAACCTCGCAATGGGTTGTACCTAAAGAGGTACTATGCTTAAATCATTTTTGTATGGTACCTTGTATGTATGTATAGTTTTGACTTTCAGTGTGTTTTCTATTTTTAATATGGTGTTGAGTTTAGTGTCCAAGTTGTTTATACCATGTTTTGGTTATGTAGATCAGATGGATTTTTACGGCTTTGCTAATGGTGCTTGCCGTCATACCCTGAACCTTGCTTCATCTTCTTGGGTTCTCTATTCCTCGGCTCATGAATTGATCAGTTCAGGAGTGGTTTATATTGGTCCCTCTACCAACAACATCACTGAGTATCAGGAAAGAACAGGCCTATTGATTGAGGCTGCGTCTCGCGACATTCATGATTTGGTAGTGTTTATGGATTCACAATTAGTGGTTTTTCATATAAACCATGTCTATACCATCAGAAACCCTGTACTCAATTTATTTTAGAGAGTGCATTTATTAGAGAGGTCATTCGAGTGTATCACTTATAGGCATATCCCTAGGCTAGATAATAAATTTTTTTTTTCGTTAGCGAATGACATCCTAGACTGGTATATTTCCCATTCTTAACTTATAAAATAAACATGGTTCATTGTAAAATAAAATACAAATGACACATAAAACTCATGTAAATATGATTTCCATTTGAGACATATAAACACCGTTAATAATTCTGCATATATATAAAGTGTTTTTTACAAAAAATGTCGTCACGAGACCTCATCTGAAGCACTGTGGATTCCAGAAAATACAAAATTATACAAAAATCCTAAAGCTAGTCATATTTTATTAGTACATCATGCAAACCACCATCTAATGATGCTCATGATAGCACATGATGGCCCTTACTACCCTATGTAGTAGTCAGCTGAAGCGACCTGGAATTCCTGTAGTGTGCCTCAGATACCTCATAGGGAGGTCATCTATCACTGCATCTGGGATGTCAAGAGTCAGTCTCTCCAGGTTCTCCTCCAACTCAATAATATGGTCATCGCCTATGTGAACAAATTGAGCTCCATCTCACCTATCCATCAGGGAGGATCCCCTAGACCGTGCACCACCAACATCTGCATGTAAAATTTTAGGTCTTGTTACTACCCATAAAAAAATTAAAAAATAAAAATATAAAAACATGATCAAAATTTTAGGATTTTGGTTATTACCAATATCTCTCCACTGAGCACCAGGTGGTAATGGTATATCAAGGTTTCCTCTGAAATCAGTCCCTTCATATGCATAATCCTCTATCATGAGGATCTGGTCACACATCCAAAGAAAGAAGGCTACCTCGAATTTCACCTTGGCCCTACCACCTCCTATATGGGCCATGATCTCTACCCACCTAAGCATGCGTGGGTCTCTATCCCTAAGATCATTGAAGATCACCTGGGGCCTCATGAGAGGTGCCCGCTCGAAGAAGTAGGCTAAAATGGACCCATACCCAAATTGCTTTAGTTCCCCTTGTCGACATTTTTTCAGTTGGTCCTTTAAAATAGGAAGAAGTGCTTCTTCCCGGTTAAAACCAGTAGGTGCCATAGCTTCCAGGGCATACATAAGATGTTCCCAGGATGCTTGGTGAGCCCCTTGGCTCCCAACCAACCTCTGCATAGTAAACAAATTAGTGTGAAGTGGCACATCCACCACAACCTTGATGGGAATTTTCTTACCTGACATTTTAATTCTAGGAAAACAATGGTGATCAATCAATTCTTTTGTAGTCACATCCCCTCCTAGGGAATGAGTTAGAGAAATAGGGACCCCTCATCTAGACAACCCTACCAAGAAATAAATGTCTTCCACCTCTATAGTCAAAAAATGATGTCCCACCTCAAAATGATGCTACTTTGGTTTCCACATACATAGAATATATTACAGTAAGCAGGGATGCGAAACCATACTAGGGGTACAGAATAAATTTAGGAGGCTATAACCTTGTAGGGAAGCCACACAACCCGCATTTCTTACAACATGGGAATCATCGTCATCATGTTGTCTTTCTTTCCAAATAACCATTTTTTAATCAAATGAAAGCATTAAAGATCCATTTAGAAGCATATCCAACCATCAAAATTGCTTGCAAACTTTTATTTTGGCCAGGCCATGTGTTTTTTGAAGCTCACAGCCTCTTTCCTGTTAAGACAGAGCGGTGCCACCACCTGAGTTGAACTAAAAAAAAAAGTTTATATAGGGAACCACCTTTCCTGTAAAGGCTAAGCGCAATGCCCACCATTTCTCTTTTAGGTTTGATCATTAAGCTCAAAAACTCATAAAAAAAAATTAGAAACGGCGAAAGGAAATAGAATGGCTTTAACTTTTACCTGAATCCAATGGTGCGAAAAACAGACGGTTGATGCTCCCTTAATCTCTAGCTAAAGTTTTGGCTCTAAATCTCCCAAAATTCTCTCTAAGGTTTTGTAAATAGTAAATAAGTTCGTTTTTACTATTTACTTAGCCTTTATAACATATTTTTAGGTTTTTTTATGTTTTAAAATATTTTTTTATAAAAATACCCTTTAATATAGTTCTTAAGTCATTTTCTCGAATATTTTGGGAAACTAATGGTCATTTTTAACTCTTGCAGGGGTAGGAATAAGCAGTAATATCTATGGCGAATTTCATTTTTGAATTTTTTGTACTTTTGGAAAATGAAAAAAGTCCTTGAGTGTTCATTTCAATACTTTGATTGCACTCCCAAAACCTAGTATCAAAGTGTCGATTCTTTTTCCCATTCTTTTCAGGCTCGTAAAAACACTTCATCGTGAAAAGCGACCTAATGGAGTCTCCTTCAAACTATTTTTGGGCTCCCTAAATATGAAAAGATTGTCAAGTGCACTTGTCTTCTTCACAATCGCTAAAGTATTTGAAGAGTCATCTCTCCGATGGTAGTTTATGTCTTTTTCGGTTCGGATGGACTATTTACTGAAATTGAACACTCCAGCCAATCATGACTGGAAAATTTCTCTTGGGTATTATTTTATACTTTTTCAGGTCATAGAGACTAAATCATACGAAAAAGGACCCTTTGGAGTCTTCTTCCATCTTCGATCAGACTCTCTAAACATGAATGATACCGAGATAAATTTCATTGGACTCGCTAAACTAAACACTGAGAGACCCTTTTTGGGAATGAACCCCTCCTTTCTTAGGTTTGTAAAATGTATGAGAATAGACTTGTCACCCTCTTTGAGATGAGTGTTTGTTACCCTCTTTGAACTTTTAAAAATGAAAATAGGCACTCATAAATCATGATGGGGAAATTAAGGGAAGGGAATCAATTCATTTTTTCCATATTTGGCAGTTGTTTGTCAGCTTTGAACATGGCACTTGTTTGCATTTCATTCAGTCAAGTATTCATCTTGTCTCTGACTCGATCTACTTTCATGATTCATGTCACTCCTTTGATTCTTTCAAACAATGCATTGTCCAAAGTTGTATTGTGTTCCGCCTCTTCCAGTCAATGCTGCCAAGTCTTTTATCGTGCCGCCTGATGTTCAAAGGAAAGTTAGAATTTTACCTCTACGGTTAAAAAAACCTTTGTGTCAGTACTTTTGATTCAGTCATATGGTTACATTATCTACAAAATTTTATAACTTTGTTTCGATTTTCGTTTCATCAATGTGGGTTTCATTATGGCCCTCCTTCGATGAGACTATTCCTATCGACATCAACTGATCATCCAAGAATTAGTGTTAGAAACAAATATAGTACCTTGAGATCTGTATTCCTTAATGAAAGATTCTCTCTCTCTTGACATAGGTTCACATCATTGACCTTTTATCGATAGATTTGACTGAGTGTTCGAGATCAAATCATCTATTCACATTTAGTAGATTGTACTAGGGTACCTTGGGAATCATTGACATTAATGGTGATCTCCCTCGCACTTGTTAATGGTTCACATCATTGGGTGGTAATAAATTGATTTCTACCATGTTTGAATTCAAATCATTGTAATCACATGGATATAATCATACTTTGTAGAAGATGAGATCAAGACCCTGGGTATCTCTTGAAAAGCACTCATAGATTTCTCCCCAGGTTGCGATGGAGTATATTGTATGAATTACCAGCATGGATCCACATTTGTATGGTCATGTCTATGCTCAAATTTGCATATGTATGACATAGATATATGTCATTGTATATTTGGTATCTATGTCCAAGTTTGAGTCCTCTATCACATGGATTTATGATGTATTCTAGTATCCATGCTTGTTAATATCTCTCATGGATCTACATTGTATTGGTATGCAACCATGATGAAGACACATTTTCTAATGAGTCATAAGTATTGATGTATTGCATATTCCTGGTTGATGATATCCGATCGAGATGATTCTTGCATCAAAGTGATAAATTTCTCTTTCAAATCGCTCATATATCATATCCCTCTAGCCTCGTACTTTGGGGGGCATTCTTTTACACGTAAATTTCGTCATCAACATGTGATGAGATCCCAAACTTTAGTGTTTTCTCTTAATCCAAAATTGTGAAGTGAGAATATTAATCCAGAAATCAAATCTACATATGAAAATCCAGCACCGCTTATTAGCACTAGGATTGAACCAAAGGTTGCGGAAGGCTCGCTCCCAGGTAACAACAGAACCAATTTCGAAGAGAGAGCTGGCCTTATTGTCTTCCGAGAGGGATCTCTCACCAAATATTAACAATTCCATATATGTACAAGTGAAAATATAAATTGTTTGTAAGATTGGTTGATACAAGACATAGAACCATTGGGCGATGGAGTCAAGATGTGTGACAGAAATAAACAGAACTTATGCAGGCAATTTTAACACAGGGTCAAGATAGCCATTCAATCACAGTCAAATTATAATTGTCTGGTGGAAAAGATGAACATGAACAGACCATTAACACAAAGCATTAGAGAATGAATTTTGTATTAACTTTAGAAGAAAGCTTTAATGGATATCTGAAACGATAGATGGAGCATATAGCATGTATGAATTTCAAACTATTATACACGTATCTCAGACATGAAAGAAAACATAATGGGAGAGATAAACTGGAAAAAAATTCACATAAGAAAGGAAGCAACAAACTGTAACACAAACAACACATGAATCCCTATGTAAAATGCCGACCTCGACTCTGCAACATTATTAAAATACTCTTGAAAGAATACATTGCAAAATTGCATTCCTTTCAACCATTTCTCCTTCTTTAGGAGGTACATTTATAGTATTTTGGGACTTCCCAATCTGACGTTCAGGAATCAAAATTTGTTACAACTGAAAAACAACTTCTAACAAACTCTAATGTGACGTATCTGCCATGATTTACATAAAAAATGAAAAATGAACTATGGACTACGAGATAAAATATGTGCAAGAGTATTTTATGTATCCATCTAGTAGGTGATAGTTGTAAAAAGTTTTGGGAGAGGTGACCATTGGAGGGGTGTGTCCACGGAGAAAATTTCCTGTCTACTGTCATTACCACCTCTATGGTTGCGTCTTAAACTTGCTCGACCCATATTGCTGAATTGACCTCCATTGGTCAAGACTAGACAAAGTTGTGACTACCATGTCAAATGCTTTCACTTTGAGTTCCATAGTTTTTGGGTATGAGGTCTTAGGTGCTTTGGCATAGGTGGCTTTAAAATCAAGCTACAGTTCAAATTCACTAGCCAACTTATCGAAAATGGTCCTTCCTGACAAGGATTGTTGCATGTCTTGAAACTTGCTGTTGTCTAATCGACAATTAACCAAATGCTCCAGATACTACTTTTCAGACAATAAGGGTCCCTTCTCTTCCCAGAAGAAAGGAATCCCCCTGTCTATTAGTGGCTTGAATAACTAGATAACCTCCTTGACCTTGTGCTCAATAATATCTATTTTGGCTTGTACAATGTCCAACATCCTATGTTTAGAAATTACCTTTCTAGCCCCAGAGATGATAGAAACTCTGTTTTGGATATTGTACTAATTGGCCATATCATCTGACAAGGCACTTAGGAAAGCAACGCCATTTTCTGCTATTACTACAGGTCTTTTCTGCACTTCTCCTAATACCATCGAAACCTTTTTCTTGGCCTCTGTCAAAGTATTTTCTTGGTCTGTGATGGAATATATATAAGGTCTGAACTTCTTAGCCTTTGCAATGATTTTATCCAAGATCAAATGTCTATCTCCTTGTAAGGCCAATCCACTGATCACCTGCTAGATTAATTTGGCATTTTGTTGTGACAATTCTTGACATTTCTCCTTTATCTTTTCCTTTTCTTCTTACTCCTTTTCTTTTTCCTCCTCTAGCTCCTTAATCTACTGCTTTAACTTAGCAAGATTTGTATCTTTCAGACCTATTTGGGACATGGATCTAGAAAGAGAACTGGTGTCTACTTCTCTAGCTACACTTATGGGATGAATTGCAATCTCTGTGTATTTTTCTTGAAGCTCTTTTTCCCTTATCGCTAGTGTAGCCTTTAATTCTTTTTTTCTCTCCTTCAGAATCTTGGTATCTACTTCCCACTACCTTTCCTTCTCTTTGAGCTTTTAGCAGCTTGGCTTTGCAATCGGTAAGCTCAGTGTTCAATGTCTCTTTCTCTTTTTTGAATTCAACCAGCTCATTTGTCTGAGCGAGCTGGGTAGAAGCGATTTTCAACTTCTTTTTCAGTAGTTGGATCTCTTTCTCTTTCTCGTTTAGCAATCTCTGAGCCAAATATCCCTTAGGTGTTGGCCCCTCCATTTGTATTGAATCATTTTGAAAATTGTTAATTTGGGCCTTGAGGGATTTGTTTTCAACTCTTACCTTCCTCAAAAGGTCTAGAGTTTTTGTTTTACTTGCCTCCAGCTTGGATATCCGTAGTGTGGATTTCAGTAATCTAGAATTCAAGATGTCACTGGTCACTCTATTACGGTGTATTATGTCAGTAGTGGGAACCTTTGCGAGGTTCACATTAACCTCTGACACTTTGTTTCCAATTGTCAAAGCTAGGCTGAGGGTGTTGATGGTGTGATCCCTCATAGTCTTTAATGCCACATTTGGGTAGGGAAATTGCATTAACTCGTTATACAGCTTCGATGTCTCCTTAAAATTTTTATTAGCCCTTTCTCAGTAAGATTCTAGCCTATCTTCTTGAGAGGCATGCCTATTTGGATTCGGTCCATCAAACACATATTCTTGGATTTGCAACTTGGATGCTTCGGGCTCTTCTTGTTTCTGTTTTTTCTCCACATTTTTCTTCTTCATTTCCCCTTTGTATTGCTCCTTTTAACCTACACTAATTTTTTCTCTTGTTATATTTTCTTCCTTTTGGGCATGTTGGCAGTATCTACCTCTTCAATATCCATAGGCTGTAGAAATCCTCTTTTCATTGAACTCCCTAAATAACTGTCCAACGATGAGGTATTCCCAGCTATTGCAGCTACTTTGGACAATTCCCTTTGGGGAGAATTTTTCCATGGTAGGGGTGAGATAGAGCTTTGTCCTATGCTAGTATCCATTGCAGTAGGGTTAGGGAAATCATCCCATATTTCTGCTTCCCTGAGTTCGGGTATTTCAGTATGCTCAAAAGGCTTGAACTTGTGAGCCTTTCTCCTTTTGGAAATTATTTGATGTGGGTCGTAATTCATAGCTTGTTCTAGAGAAAATCCCATGTCTTTGAGTAAGATTCCAACTAGTGGGAAAGCAAATCTGCTCCTAACTGTGTCATGGTCTCACTTCCCAAGGGAAAATTAGATTTGAGCTCTTCTTATAGTTCAAAAAGTGTTCTTCCTCAACAGTGAGTCTTTGCCTGATTAATTCCAAAGAGAACACCCTGGCAAGTACAAGGGATGGTAGAATGTAGGGTTGATGCATAAAACCGTACAATCTTATGATTGTTCCAAATTCTGTTAGGAACCAATCTCCTATCATCTTGCTATGAAACGATTGCAATATTTGCCTCATCTTAGGAAACATCCTGGGTGGCTTTTCTTGAAAGAAAAGGTCGTATACTTCGGCCATCAAATGGTTCATGAATTTACGGTAGTCCTTGGCCATCTCACTAGTGATCTCTAACTCTAGAACTTGTAAGTCTTCTTTGTTATAAGCTATAAACATTCTCAATAAAAAGGACTAGAATCTGAATACTTTGGTGCCATGGAAATTCACTAACTGAGAACAAATGTTCTCGGCTAGGAATTTATCAAATTTAAGACAACGGGATTGAGACGATTTCCTTGGCAATTCAGGTTGGGTAGGGAAGGTACTTAAAATGAACAATATACTCAACAATGACTCTATGAAATAGCCATTAGTATCTAGACCTAAAAACTAACAGGCCAGGGCTATACACCACTGAGTTTCTTCATTAAATTGGCTAAGGTTGATGGGGTAAGACAGGCTGATGAATTCACCATTAGGTTTTGAACAAGCCCTCAAGAAAGATTCTCTATTTTCGACAGTAGACTCTCTAAAGAATCATATGATATTCTCTTCTCAGTATTTTTGGGATATCTAGACAAACTCATCTGGGATGTGAAGGGTTTTACAGACGACAGGAGCATGGAATGAATAGAGGATTTTGGATTTTGACCTATTCATAATGACTCCCTCGGAAACAGAGAAATTGTATGCACACCACTTGACAAACTCAGGGAAACGGGGGGTTTGGTCAATAGAGAAAAAATGGAAAAAAGATTTAAAAACACCACAAGTATCGCTACCATGGTTATTACAAACTTCCAATTTACCCCTAGAAGCTTCAATGGTTTCCCCCACTAGAATGGTATCAAAAATCTCAACATCCTTGTACACGAGACTTTCTTCTTCCCTCTGACATGTGACCTCTGGTTCTGCATTATATCTCACGTCTACAACTTCTACTTCTCCTACTTTTTCCAATTTCAAATAGCACTGAGGGAGTGTCAGGGGCATACCTTGTTTCTCTAGCACAATCTTCTGGTCTTTCCACACTGGCGCTCTATATGTGGTCAGGGCATTCAACAATCTTGAGGATTTGGAAGAGACAATCCTTTCTAACTCCACGTAGACCCTTTTATAGCTTTCTATAATGTGTAATCTCCGTGTTCTTCCCATGCAGATTGCATCGTGGATCTTTCTCCATGCGATCTGAGCCTTGGATATGTGAGGTCCTTTATGACAAAGTTTTCCCCACTATCTGCATGCATAGCTTAATCTAGGAAAGTCGACCTCCACCGTCGATCTCCAACTTCCTTTCATGGAGGTCGTTCACGTCCGAAAACTTTAACCTTCTACCTACTCTTCCTTTCCTGGTCTGGTGTGTGATTTTACCTCGTGGTATGTTTCTTATCCATCGATCAATATCGACCTCTATTCATGATCATCAATCAGAGAAAAACCTGCCAATTTTTATGATTTGAGATCATGACCCCCTCCACTCTAGTTTAGGTCATGAAATAAACCACGACCACAGATCTATCTCTACCTTTGTAGTGACTGTTGATCTTTGTAGCTAGTAGTGCTTTTCGCAATTTGAAATCACAACTATATCCTTGCTAGTATCTGACGCGAAATCATTTATGGCTGTGGATCTACTCATATTCCTATCTCGGCCATCAGCTATCTGCGCTGTTTAATCTATTTCACAATTTGGAGAAGAGGCTTTGGCCGAGCACGTTCGCTACGTGAAATGCTTCAGTTCCATTGATTTGTCTTCAAATTAATCTCAACCTTCTATTATGGCTCCCATTTAACCCACTCAGTACATCTGTCATCCATGCTTTAGCCTGCATCTATGATCTGTGAAATGCCTTTCCACTGTCAATATTTATCATTTCGAATTGTGGTCTTTGATTTACACTGTCTTTTACCTCATTCCCGCCACCACTTGTTCTAGGGGTAGAATGCCATCTCATAGATGCCTTCAACACCCTTGAAAACTCTAGGGATTCCTTCTCAATGCCTCTTCAATAGGTTCCTTTCCCCACATATCTGTCATAATAAAAAATTTCAAAGATGGTGCTAACAACCGGCTCCACAAGGGATGCTATCCTCCTAGAGAAGTAGCAAAGAAACCGTAGACTAGTCGCCGAATCCATTGACAACATCCTCTTTTTTCACATTTTGAAAGAAAACATAATTGAAAAATGGTTACCTCTTATGATCTTAGGGCCTTCTCTGTGGGTTTCAAATCTTCTGATTCAGCATCTGTACTGGCTGAAACATAAAATATATTTACACTATAATACTTGGAACTTTGTCCCTTTAGTCTAGGTAATGTTTTAGAAACCTCCCATTCATTGGGCCTCCCTCATACTATGACCCATCTGGATACTACAGAATGAAAGAATTCTCTTCTTTGAGTGCCGCAATAAGGTATGGGCCCAACCATAAGTGGTCAAATTTTCCATGTTTTCCTTTGTCTCCATGCAGGGCATCCCATTTTAACACCAGGTCGTCAACCCGAAAAACGTCCTCCTTTATTCTTATGTCAAAGGTATTCTTCATCTTCTCCTGATGTATATGGAACTTATCATAGGATTTGTCCCTCATTTCATTCAGTTCAATAATCTGGTTGATCCTTATTTGAATGGGATTAGGCTCATCTAACTGGTCCCACAATAATTTCATAACTCGAACACCTAGAGATGCAGGAAAAATTACCTTAGCTCCATATACCAATTGAAATGGTGACATGCCGATAGCCATCTTTGTGTTGATTTTGTCAGCCCATAAGGCATATTTCAAATTTGTGTGACAGACTCTTTTGTTGTCCTCCAACAATTTCTTAATAATTCTTACCAGACTTTTGTTATAGGATTCTTCCAGTACATTTCCCTGTGGGTAATAAGTAGTAGAATTATTTAGGTTTATATGATAGTTATAGCAAAAATTAATCATCTTCTTGGACTTAAACGCAGGTGCATTGTCTGTCACAATTTGCTTAGGATAGCCAAATATCGCCAAAATATTATCTTCTATGAAATCCATTATCACCTCTTCTGTAGCTCTTCTAGTGGGTATCGCCTCAATCCACTTTGTGAAATAATCAGTAGCTGTTAAAATCCACCTATATTGTCCTAGGGAATTCGGATTTATCTCTCTAATGTAATCCAACCCCCATTGCTAGAAAGGTGATTCTACTGATATAGGGTTGAGGGGAAGTGAAACCACTTTCCTTTTTCCTTCAAAAATCTGACACTGATGGAATTTAGTCATCTCCATATATACATCTGAGAATAACAAAGGCCAATATAATCCTACCCTGATAATTTTATTTACGGTTACCTTCCAGGAACGATTCCCTCCACAATCTCCTTCATGGAACTCTTTTGTTATATGTTGAGCTTCATTATCCAAAAGAGAATTCAATAGTATTCCCCCAAGGTATTTCCAATAAAGATAATGTTCTATGATACAAAATTTTGCAGCATTCACCTTCACAGACCTAGCTCTGGTTTTTCTTAACTCTGCAGGAGGTTGTAAATTTTGCAATACAAAAACAATATCAATATACCAGGGAGATATAGAAAAATCATGCTTCACCAGTACTTCTGCATCCAACTGATTAGATTGACCAGCTAAAAAATTTAGCTGCAGAGAATCACAATGGGAATCTATCATAATTTTAGCCAATCCTTTCCCCTTGATCAATTTTGTGGGCGTATTTCTATGTCATACTCTAGAAGCACTGCAATCCATTTAGCTCTTTTACTTTCTGGATCTGGCTGCGTAAGTATGCTTTTCACCATTCTACTAGGGACATATGAAATTATATGGTAATGGAGGATATAAATTCTAAAATCCTTTAAGGCCTTAACCAAAGCATAAGCTTTTTTTTCCATTATATCATATTTCAATTCTCCATCTCTCAATATCTTACTGAAAAATGCTATAGGATGCTCTTCATCCTGATCATTTTTCTGCAACAAAATTCCTGCCATAATAGGCTCTGAAGCATATGAGAGTACTAAAAAATATTTCTCAAATTTTGGACTGACCAACATAGGAGCTTCTAAAATGGCCTTTTTTATAACTTTGAAATATTTCTTGGCTTCCACTATCCATTTGATTTCATGATCTTTCCTTAGCATATAGGTAATGTCCATAAGGATTTCGGCAAAGCTAGGAAAGAATCTTCTCAAGAAATTTACCTAACCGATGAAAGACTATATTTCCTTCTTAATTCTGAGTTCCTCCACCTTCAAGATGCCTTTTACCCTGTCTGGATCAATCCTGATTCCTTCCTTTGAAATAATATGCCCCAACAATTTTCCTTCTTCTAGAGCAAAATTTGACTTTCTCATATTTAATGAGATTCCATACTTTCTGCACTTAATGAAAACCCTTTCTAGATTCCTGATATGATCTTTGACCAACTGGGAATATACAGTAATATCATCCATGTAAATCACCACAAACTTGTCCCTTTCATCTGCAAAGGAAATATCCATGGCAGGTTGGAACGTGGCTCCAGTATTCATTAATCCGAACGACATATTTGCGTACATGAAGGTACCCCAAGGTGTGGTGAAAGCAGTTTTTTCCTAGTCTTTAGGTAACACCTTCACCTGATTGTAACTAGAGAACTCGTCCATAGTATATATTCTCTTTGAGCCCACCGCCCTCTGTAGGATCTGGTCCATCTTCGGCAAAGGGTAATTGCCCTTCAAAGAGACTCTATTCAAGTTTTTGAAATCCACACATAGTCTTATCTCCCCATTATTCTTCCTAACAGGAACCAAATTAGCTACCCATTTTGAAAACCTCGAAGTCACAATTATTTTTGCATCAAACAACTTTTTTATCTCTTTTTCAATGATAGGTACTAGCTTGGATTGATCCTCCTGAGCTTCTGCCTAAATGGTTTTTCTCCAGGATTGATTGGGATAGTATGTTGTATGATGGAAGTGTCATACTCTTTGAGGTCATCATAACTCCATGCAAACACATCTGTGTATTTCTTCATCAGGTTCACATACCCTTCCTTTTCTTTATCAGGTAATTTCTTGGACAACTTTATAATTTTCGGGTTATCTTCAGTGCCAATATTTTTATTTTCTACAATGTCTTCAACAGGTTCGAGCTTAGGATCTCTGGGAACGTCATTTGGTCAAAAAGAGGCTCTAAGGGGATCAAACCTTTGGGGATGTGATTACTTTTTAACTAGACTATATCCTTACCTCCCAAAGAGTCTTTTAGTTTCCCTGCTCCAATGGTACCCTCCTCCTTCCCATTAGCATCTAGGAAATTCTTAGAGTCAGCATCATCTTCATCTATGCAGGTATTCACAAACTCACCAGATAGTTCCAGAAACCTTTTTATTTGCATATCATCTTTGAAAACCTGCCAATATTTGGTGTTTTCTGGTATGGAGGGCCTATTCACAATGTCTACTTTGTATTTTCTCTTACCCGTGATAAGAGTCTCAAATTTCATGGCTGCGGTTTACAAAGAGTCCACCAATGTATTCTCATACCTAGGAATCACTTGGACCTTGTGTTCGGTGAAATAATTCCTAAACATGTCCCATACCTAATTTCGGTAATCCCTCATTCTTGGTTGCCTAGTCTGGTAGCTGTCATTCACCTGATTCACTACAAGTTCCGAATCTCCAAAAGATTTGGACCCTTTTAGCTCCCAAATCCTTTAATGCATGTAAACCCAACAACAAAGCCTCATACTCTGCTACATTATTAGTGCATTCAAAACCCAACTTGTAAGAATAAGCTTTAGTATGTCTAATGGGGGATATTATGTACACACTTGCACCGTAACCTACTTTAGCCACCGAGCCATCGAAATACATATTCTATAGTCCATCTTTCTGCTTCCTTTTCGAAGCTTCCTGTTCATTTGTCTCTTCTTTATCCTTTTTACCTTTCTATGGCACAACAATTTTTGAGTTACAAGGAGATATATCATTGAAGAAAATAGACGACCCTAGGTTTGTATCGACAGCATAAACATGATTGATATTAGGCGAAGCCTGACTACTCATGACATAAGGTAATCTTTTTTCACTGTATAGCCTTTTGTTTTCATTTCGAATAGGAATTGTTGCGTAAGACATATCCATTTGAAAGCTACCCTTTAGCTTCGAATTCCAAGACCTTGACAGCAAAATACCAAACTCCGGAGGAATATCAGCCAGGACAATATCCATGACCACAATTTTAGATGGTAATTTATTTAAGGATACCACCATGTCTTTGATCAAACATAGACATTTAACCCTTTTAGAATCAAAGGAATACAAGACTTTATAAGGCCTAGTAATCTCCAACCCCAGACTTTCCACCACTCCCTTTAGCATCGGATTATGTGAGGCTCCTGATTCAAACATAGCATTGTGCAACACCATGTGATGCACATTTAAAATCATGTAAAAGGGTGGTACTTCCTTGTCCTCACTGTCCACACTATCAATATTAGATCCCAAGATAATAGTATGATTGTCTTCTGCGAGTTCTAAAATATCCGAGTGAGCTTCTCCTTGATTTATGATCATTTTTGTTATAGTGTCCCCGTATTCTTGATTCCTCAGTAGTTCATTGAAAGGGATTGAAATATTCAACTTCTAATTTTTCTTTGGCAGTTAAACATGGAAGAGGTTTTTCCTAGATCCACAGGGGTTGTTTGTTCCAACTCCTTTACATTACCAGTTCCTTTTCCCACTTTTTTAGATACAACCGGCTCCTTTTGTTTCTCATTCCTTTTTTCTAGGTTGGTTTGACTACTAGAAGGATGATTTGGATTTAACCCTCCTTTATTTATAACAATGTCTCTACTCCTTAATTTGATCTTTCTATCATCATCTATAGCATGCATATATCCCTTATGATATTGTTCCAATTCCTATGTCAGGTCATTATCATCTACTTGTTCAAACATATTATGTTCCCCTTCAGTCAAATAGATTTCAGATTCTAAACCGCCGAAATGATGAATATGATCTTTCATAGATTCTGCATTGTCTTTAGCAGCTACATATTTTTCAGGGAAAGGAGGTCTAATTTGTTGATATTCTTGGTTCCTTGGATTCATCACATCCCTTTGTCTATTTGGTTCGAGTGGGGGAGGAATCAGTCTTCTAAAATTAGGATTTCTGATCTAAGATTCATTCCGCTCTCGATTTATTGGCTTAGCTTCCACCGTTAGCCAGTCCATTAGCTTCTCCATAGTTTTTAGCATCATTTCAAACTTTACATCACTAGATGAAGATGTAGAAGAGGTGGAGTGTATTTCTTCTCTACCTTTCCTCCTGTCAACCTCCTCTCTCAGTTTTATCTTTCCACATGCCATCATATTGGCCTCTACTTCTAGGGCATTAGTGAGCATGGAAGGAAGAGTGGCTGATTTTATTTTTATAAATAATAAAAGCAAAATCATTATCAAAGGCATCAACATAATGAAGCTTAGCCACCCTGAGTGAAATTTTAATGTTAGCAGGTATCGAGTTATAGTCTCTTGTAGAAGGAGCAAGTCAATAAGTCTACATGAACGAGAGCCAACTTAGTCAATCAGCTGACTAAGTTAGTCGATCGACTAAACTAAGAGAATAGGTCGGCCACCTAAGGTCGTGTCGGTTCATCGAACCGACAGGTAGTTATTTTGTAACCATTCTGTAATCATATATATTAGGCTGTTGAGCCAAACGAGAACTTAGTTCAGTTCTCTGTGTTGTATGGACTCATTTATATAATAAAATCTATTTATTCACCTATATGTTCTTATCTCTTGTCTCTATTTTAATTATATATGTTTTAGTGTGTATTATTGGTAACCTTATGTGATCAGAGAGATTACAACATTGGTTTCGTTGCCGGTAGTACATGACTGGAATGCATGCAAACAGATGATACCAGAGCAGGAGATTAAGGACTGGTGGGAACATAAAGTTGCAAACTATTTGTAGAATTACGTGCAAAGGAACAGATTAACAGTCGCACAAGCAAAAGAAATATTTTTCACAGAGACACATGAAAAGTTTGTCGAATCAATACCCCAAATTTTGAAGAAATTCCTGGATGAGAAATCCGGACAGGATTAAAGAACAACAATTGCTGGAAAAACTGATCCACAGAGGTAGAACAAACTTGTCAGAGTGGTTTGAGAAAATCGCCGCCGACTTCTGTGAGGAGCAAGCAGTTGAATACAGAACTTCGGTCGAAACAGTTAAGGAGAAATTTTACATAGATCTCACTGAACAATTTCTGTGTTCCCTACCGACCTTGATGTTCAAATTCTTGATCGAGAAAGGAGGACATATTGTCAAACCTCGTCCATCACTTCATGAACTACCATCGAACTCTAACTGGGTGGAGAAGCAGAGGAAGTGGGAAAAATTCATTGTACAAAGGGAGTGGGAATACTTCCTAAGCAAATAGACTAAACTATTTGGGCTTTATAAAAATCATTGGGTAGGCTATGGGGGGGTAGCTGGTCATATGTTGAGATAGAGTATAGTGGATTCTAGTCGACTACAACCAGATATCAGTCACCAGTAATGAGAACTCGACTAAAAGGGAACATAAGAGAATAGTATCCTACGAAGGTTTGTCAGACATTTAGAAAATAGAAAGGGAAGAGAGACAACAGAGAAGGGAAGCAAGATGAGAAAGAGACTTAGAGCTACACAGAAGAATAATTCCTAGGGAGAACGACCAGGAATAGAGTCCGCCAGAGTCGGGTCATGACCGACATGAAGAAGGCATGGAACAAGAAGCGTCCCCTAAGGAGGAAGAATTGTGGATAGAAAATCCAGAAGCTCTCCAATTAAGATCTCCTAATGAAGGAACAAGACTCTTTCCATTGAATCAACGTACTCAAATACAGACTATTGTCGAAGAAGACCTCCGACTATGAGCTAGTGACTTTAGTATATGGAGTCGACTAGGTGACGACACATACACTGGATGACACCTCATCATAAGTCGACCAGAGGAAGGGAATTGGGTGACCTTTCAAGTAGCACCCTTCAACCGAAGTATCCACTTTCTCTTATCGACACATGAAGGAGCGCCCCCCCACCCCTACCAAATACAGCTGTAGAAGAAACAAAACATTCAGAACTACGGCCAAATAGTTGCAGTGGACCATCGATAGCAGAAGATGACATCAAACGACTGTAAGTCAATGAATAATCGACAACCGATGGGAACGAAAGTTCCGTCGATGAGAGTTTCGTAGAGATGAATACACCAACAAACCCACCACCCTCATTACCACCCCCACCTCCACCACCGCCACCTCCTGAGAGTAGTGACAGTGATTCAGACATGGGTCACGGATTGACACACATTCCTCTATACGAAGGGGATGAGGACCCCAGACAACACTGGTTTGTCTGCGAGTCGACTTGGGAGGCCAACCAAGTTACAGATGAAGATAGACAAATGGCACAATTAGTAGGCGCCTTAAGGAAAAGGGCATTGACATGGTATATGACCTTTTTTGAAAGACAACCCAGAGCGACAAAAGTCGAGATTAAGGCACATTTTTTGTCATTTTTCAAAACTCCAGATGCTAAGAACCTAGCCGTGAAAAAACTAAAAACCACATCACAAAAGCCAAGGGAATCTATCTGTGACTACGATAAGCATTGGAAAGACCTACTGAGCTAGCTGGATTATGTTATAGATGAAAAGTTCCTAATCCAATGGTTTCTTGCAGGGATATCTTAGAAAGTACGCTGACACATCAGTCTAGAGACGTTCAAAACTTACGAAGATGCGCTAACAAAAGCTCTTTAGGTAGAGATGGATGAAGACATACCCGCTTACCCCACGGACCACAGATTGGAAGAATAGCTTGAGAACATACAGAAGTCTCTAAAAGAGTTAAGCCTCAAGAATCAGGAGATCTGGTGCACCAAATGCTCGACAGCCGGCCATTCAAAAGATAACTGTCGACAAGAATATAGCCAACAAGAATAAAAGAAAAATAATTATCAAAGGCATCGACATAATGAAGCTTAGCCACCCTGAGTGAAGGTTTAATGTTAGCAAGTATCGAGTTATAGGCTCTTGTAGAAGGAGCAAGTCGATAAGTCAACTTGAATGAGAGCCAACTTAGTTGATCAGCTGACTAAGTCGATGGGCCGACTTAGTCGATTAGCCGACTAAGTTGGTCGGACGACTAAAATAAGAGAATAGGTCGGCCACCTAAGGTCGTGTCTGTTCACCGAACCGACAAGTAGTTATTTTGTAACCGTTCTATAATCATATATATTAGGTTGTTGAGCCAAATGAGAACTCAGTTTAGTTCTCTGTGTTGTATGGACTCATTTATATAATATAATCTATTTATTCACCTATATGTTCTTATCTCTTGTCTCTATTTTAATTATATATGTTTTAGTGTGTATTATTGGTAACCTTATGTGATCAGTGAGATTACAACATTGGTTCCGTTGTTGGTAGTACATGACTAGAATGTATGCAAACAGATGATACCAGAGCAGGAGATTAAGGACTGGTGGGAACGTAAAGTTGCAAACTATTTACAGAATTACATGCGAAGGAACAGATTAACAGTCGCATAAGCAAAATAAAGATTTTTCATAGAGACACATGAAAAGTTTGTCGAATTAGTACCCCAACTTTTGAATAAATTCCTAGATGAGAAATCCGGACAGGATTAAAGAACAAGAGTTGCTGGAAAAACTGATCCACAGAGGTAGAACAAACTTGTCGAAGTGGTTTGAGAAAATCACCGACGACTTCTGTGAGGAGCAAGAAGTCGAAGATAGAACTTCGGTTGAAACAATCAAGGAGAAATTTTACACAAATCTCACTGAACAATTTTTGTGTTCCCTCCCGACCTTGCTATTCAAATTCTTGATCGAGAAAGGAGCAGGACATATTGTCGAACCTCGTCCATCACTTCACGAACTGCCATCGAACTCTAACTGGGTGGAGAAGTAGAAGAAGTGGGAAAAATTTATTGCAGAAAGGGAGTGGGAAGACTTCCTAAGCAAATAGACTGAGCTATCTGGGATTTCAAAAAAGCGTCAGGTAGGCTATGGGGGGGTAGCTAATCATATGTCGAGATAGAGTATAGTGGATTCTAGTCGAATACAACCATATATCAGTCACCAGTAATGAGAAGCCGACTAAAAGGGAACCTAAGAGAATAGTATCATATGAAGGTATGTTAGACATTCAAAAAATAGAAAGGGAAGAGAGACAACAGTGAAGGGAAGCAAGACGAGAAAGATCCTTAGAGCTACACAGAAGAAGAAGTCCTAGGGAGAACGACCAGGAAGAGAGTCCGCCAGAGTTGGGCTATGACCGACATGAAGAAGGCATGGAACAAGAAGTATCCCCTAAGGAGGAAGAATTGTGGATAGAGCAGCCACAAGCTCTCCAATTAAGAGCTCCAATGAAGGAAAAAGACTCTCTCCATTGAATCAGTGTACTCGAATACAGACTATTGTCGAAGAATACCTTCGACTATGAGCTGGTGACTTTAGTATATGGATTCGACTAGGTGATGACATGTACACTGGACGAAACCTCATCATATGTTGACCATAGGAAGGGAATTGGGTGACCTTTCAAGTGACACCCTCCAACCGAAGTATCCACTTGCTCTTACCGACACATGAAGGAGCGCCCCCCCCCACTAAATACAGCTTTAGAAGAAACAAAACATTCAGAACTACGGCCAAATATTTGCAGTGGACCATCGAAAACAGAAGTCGACATCAAACGACTGCAAGTCGACAAAGAATCGACAACCGACGGGAATGGAAGTTCCGTCGATGAGAGTTCCACAGAGACGAATACACCAACAACCCCACCACCCTCATCACCACCCCCACCTCCACCGTCGCCACCTCCTAAGAGTAGTGATAGTGATTCAGACATGGGTCATGGATCGGCGCACATTCCTCTATACGAAGGGGATGAGGACCCCAGACAACACTGGTTCATCTGCGAGTTAACTTGGGAGGCCAACCAAGTTACAGACGAAGATAGACAAATGGCATAGTTCGTAGGTGCCTTAAGGAAAAGGGCATTGACATGGTATATGACCTTTTTGGAAAGACAACCCAGAGCGACAAAAGCCAATATTAAGGCGCATTTTTTGTCATTTCTCAAAACTACAGATGCTAAGCACTTGGCCATGAAAAAACTAAAAACCACATCACAAAATCCAGGGGAATCTGTCCGTGACTATGATAAGCATTGGAAAGACCTACTGAGCCAGCTGGATTATGTTATAGAGGAACAATTACTAATCCAATGGTTTCTTGCAGGGCTATCTCAGAAAGTACGCCGACACATCAGTCTGGAGACGTTCAAAACTTACAAAGATGCGCTAATAAAATCTCTTCAGGTAGATATGGATGAAGACATACTCACTTACCCCATGGACCATATATTGGAAGAACAACTCGAGAACATACAGAAGTCTCTAAAAGAGTAAATCCTCAAGAATCAGGAGATCTGGTGCACCAAATGCTTGACGACCAGCCATTCGAAAGATAACTGTCGACAAGAATATAGCTGACAAGACGTTTGATTCATATAGACCAAGTTATTTTGCGACATTTTCCAGGAGCATGGAAATCACTCAATGAAAGATTGCCCGTTCAACATGAAGAATGGAAAGGCCTCATGGTGTGCCATCTGTGAGACAAAAAGTCATAACACAGCCGACTGTCAGTTGAACCTGAAGAATCGACAG
Organism: Pseudotsuga menziesii; assembly: GCA_001517045.1. NCBI lineage: Eukaryota > Viridiplantae > Streptophyta > Pinopsida > Pinales > Pinaceae > Pseudotsuga > Pseudotsuga menziesii. The sequence goes on from LPNX010300694.1 coordinate 360,678, forward strand.
AACTATCAGGCGGTCTACCAAATGAATGCAGTGGCACAGCATAACAAGCAAAACAATATAGAAAATGATCCAAATGGTCATAGATATGATGGTAGACGATATGAGCGCCGATATGACAATCGACCCCCAGGATACGGAGGAAGAGGTCGATTCCCTGGGAATCGTGACAACCGACTGCGTCGACCCATCCAGTGCTTCACATGTTATAAAGAGGGTCATTGGTACACAGAATGTCCATACAAGGACAGAACTGATCTCAAATTCTGTACTCACTGCAGGGTAGGGGATCACTCACTAGAGGATTTCCCTACCATGTTATAAAAAATTAATACGAAAAAAAATGTTAATGTCTTGTCCTGTGTGCAAAAAAATGATGTAATAACCACCAAAAATTTACATATTGTAACTCGAAAAGGAACAAAAACATGAGATGATAACCCCAAAATCAGTAAAATAAAAGAGAAAAATGTCTATCCTAACCCACTGAAGGAAAAAAAATATACAAAGAAGCAACTAGTGTATTCAAAGAAATTGCACGACAAGAAAAAGCTCATAACAGTCGCCCTAACACAATAAATGAATTAATCCAGCTCGTTCAAATAGACAATTCAGTATCCCAATTTATCAATTTGTTGTATGAAATAAAAGGTACCAATTTTGAAAAACAAACAAATAACATCTGCAGCTTAAATAAAAAATACAAAAGTGATGTCGACCCACTTGTCGACCTAGAAATCAAAAGTTACCATGTCCGACAAGTAGTGCTCGACTTTGGCTCACAAGTAAACATCATGACTCATGACACTTGGGAACAAATGGGTAGACCTCGACTCTATGAGTCAGGCATATACCTAAAACTAGATGACCAAGGCCTAATTGAAACCATTGCAATCTGGAAAAACGTCAACACGACTATAAAAGGAATCTCAACCAAGGTCGACTTTGAAATCATCGACCCAAAGGAAGGATCCAGCTCCTTTCCAATGCTAGTTGATCGACCTTGGGGTAGAAATATGAAATCATCCATATCCTTGGACAAGGAACGAATCAAATTAAAAGGAAATGGACAAAAGGTCATTGTACCCATTCATCCATCTCAAGAGGAACCTTGGACTAAAACTATTGATGAAGAAGTTGATGTCAGAAAACTCTACCAAATCCACAACAATGCAGACTACATAGAACCAAATATCCATGGATAACTTCACTTAGGTAACCAAGACTTAGTTGGTTATAATTCCAATGCCAAATTGTACATTTGGGAGATCGAGAACTATGAAACATAAGAAAGAGGGTGCTGGACTATACAAAAAGTACAAAAAAATCCCACCCAACAGTGCTTCATAGTGTCCATTGGCCCAAAAATCTTTGAAAAGAAAATTAGGGAACACCCTACCTTACGACCGACCAACCTGAATACCACACAACTACCATGATATAAGGAAAGGGAATCACCAGTCATGCATGTCGAACAAGTCTCTAAAAGTATTGGTGAACATGGCCGACTTCAAAGCCTAGTTGAAACTTTTATAGGACAAGCTGCTAGATGGTGGGATACCCATCAGACAAGACTATAGACCTAGACAACTGCTTCGACTTACTTTGTCGAAAGATTTGGAGGAAAGAAGTTAACCCAACAAGCTCAGATCCCTATATTCACTCAAGGACAGAACCTAGAAGGTCATATCAAAACCTGTGAAAAGGAGTGGAGAAGGCTTGGATACAAGGATGAATGAGCATGGCCACACTTGTTCCCATCAACCCTAACCGACTTACCAAACAAATGGTATAAGATGGAAGAAGCTAGAGGTGAAACCTTGTTATGGCATGAACTCAGGGAAAATTTTATTAAAGATTTCAACTTTATACCTCAAAATGAAAATTTGGTTGAAACAACAAAACAAATTAAAAAATTTATCCAGCCGACCGAAAAATAAACCCTTACAAGATCACCGATAGACAAGGAAATGTAAAAAAATACAAACACAGCTAAAGCCTCACTCAACAAGATTACAGTTAGAAAATGAAAACACAAAAGGAAAAAGCTTTAGATGGAAATCCAACCATGTCGAAACAACAAAACCTATTTGCACCACCCTAAAAATCGAAACAACTAACAAAACAGATACCAACAGAATGACTGCAGTCGACTTCCCTACCACATTCTCACAGTTCAAAGAAGGAAGTCGAATGATCAATGAAGCCAAAGCACCAGAGTGGCTAGATGCTAAGGTCAAAACTAAAGAATTCGACATCTCAAATGATGATTGGCCAAAAATGGCAAAGATTGGTGACTACTGGAGCGAAGAACAAACCACAGAGATAGTGAAATTATTAAAGGAGTTCCAAGATGTATTTTCTAGAGATTACAAATACCTAAAAGGATTAGTCCATGAAATTGGAGAGATGAAAATTAATACTAAACCTGATGTTGGACCTGTGAAGAAAAGGCCTTATAAACTAGCTCACAAATACAAGGAGATAGTCAAAAAGGAAATTGATAGCATGTTAGCAGCAGGCATCATGTACCCTATCGACCAATCAGAATGGGAAAGTCCAATGGTTGTATAGCCTAAGAAACATGACCCGACTAGACTAAGAATTTGTGTCGACTTCAGGGAACTAAACAAAGTAACACTGATAGACCCATTTCCAACCCCTTACGTAGATGAGATATTGAATGAAGTTGCAGGACATGAATGCTACTCATTTACAGATGGATTCTCATGCTATAACCAAGTGCCAATAGCTAAACAAGACCAGAAGAAGACAACCTTTGTGTGTGAATTTGGTTCCTTTACTTACAAAGTTATGCCTTTTGTATTAAAGAATGCACCTGCAGTGTTCTCTCGAATTGTGGTTAAAACATTCCAAGAATACATTTACAAGACCATGGCAGTATACTTTGATGACTGGATAATATATTCCATGCTAAAAGATCATTGCAAATGGCTCAGACTTATGATGGAGAGATGTCGACAGATTCAACTCTCCCTAAACATCAAGAAATGTATATTTGTGACCCCCATAGGGATACTATTAGGGAACATTGTCTGTAAGGAAGGTATTAAGGTTGACTTTTCCAAGATTAAAATTATCCTCAACCTAAAACCACCACTAAACCCCAAACAATTCAGGGTGTTACTTGGCCACACAGGCTATTACAGAAAATTCATAAGATATTATTCAGATATGACCTATCCTCTTGAAGAACTATTAAGGGAATATCAAGAGTTTAACTGGATAGAGGAATGCCACATATCATTCAAAAAATTGAAAAGAAAACTAGTTGAAGCCCCAATCCTTAATTTTCCAAACTGGTCGATCAAATTCCATGCCCATATTGATGCATCAGGCCTCGCAACAGGAGAAATCTTAACTCAACCTGGAGATGATGGAATGGACTATCCTATATTTTATAGTAGCAGGAAGTTAAATAAGGATGAAAGAAACTACTTGACCACAGAAAGAGAAGCCCTAGGAATGGTCTTTGCCCTACAAAATTATAGACATTATCTGTTAGCTAATCCATTTATATTCTATACAGACCATCTGGCCCCCAAGTATCTCGTCAATAAACCACCCCATCATGGAAGGATTTGTCGATGGCTACTTCTATTCCAAGAGTTTGAGTTCGAATTTGTTGTCCATCCAGGCAAGTTAAATGTAGGTCCCGACCATATATCCCGAATCGACATAGGAGAAGAACCGTCAGGAGTCGACGATGACTTACTTGATGCACATTTATTTCAGATAGATGCAGTCCCAACAGAACTAGAAGAAATAGCTCAATTCTTAGAAGATGGACATGCACTAGAAGGTATGAGCACCAAGAAAAAGCAGATCTTAGCTATGAAGGTTGCACCATACAACCTCATTAATGGATTTTTATACAAAATGGGATTAGATGATATCCTCAGAAGATGCGTACTAGAACATGAATGAGACCACATTATCCATGAAGCACACTATGGACCTGCAGGAGGACATTTCCATGTAGACACAATTGAAAAGAAAATCCAACAATTAGGATTGTGGTGGCCAATACTCCACAGAGATTGCAAAAAATTTGTTAGTCGATGTGCTAGATGTCAACGACTGGGTCGACCCCTACCTGGTACGGAAATTCCTTTGATATTAGTAAACCCTAATCTCACATTTGAAATCTGGGCCATAGACTTCATAGGACCATTTCCTATACTAGCAAAAAGGTCAGGTGCAAGGTATATCATTATTGCAGTGGAATATGTCACTAAGTGGGAAGAAGCTGAACCGGACGATACATGTTCTAGTGAGATAGTTGCTAAGTTTATCTATGAGAATATCATCATTAGATTTGGATGTCCATTAACCTTGATTAGTGACGAGGGGACACACTTTATCAACAAGACTATCAAAACCTTAACCGACCAGTTCCACATCGACCACCATCGAAGTACAACATATCATCCTCAGTCGAATGGAGCAATTGAAGCATTCAATAAAACATTAACAAGAGGATTAACCAAAATATGTAATGCTGACAAGGATTATTGGGATGAGAAAATACCTACAGTCTTATGGGCATACAGAACATCCTATAAACAATTAACTGACCAAACGCCTTTTCGATTAGTCTATGGACAAGAAGCAGTAGTTCCACTACACTTCTGATAATAGACACCTATTATCGCCGAAATACTACATGTCGATGTCGAACAAGGAAGGAAGGACTGACTATTTCAATTCAGTAAGTTGGAATAGCACTGACTCATGGATATACAACACCAAGAAATCCAAAAGCAACAATAAAAAGCATGGCACAATGGCAACATCAAGAACAAAAACCTGTCGGTTGGCGACCTTGCTTTACTATACAATATTCAAGTCAAAGGAAAACCTAAGAAACTCCACACATAATGGATGGGACCTTACATTGTCTAAGAGATACATCCCAATGGATTAGTCTGACTAAGGACCTTACAGGGCATGGTATTTCAGAAGCTCGTTAATGGAGCCCGACTAAAACACTACAAAAACTAAATCTAAAAAAAAAATTCATATAACGACCATAACCGTCAACCAAAATCCAAAAAAAAAAACTAAAAATTCCAAACACAAAATAATACCCTACAGACAGAAAACCATGACAGGAAATCACCATCTAGACAACCGCCATCATGACCATCATCCTAGCACCAGCGACCACTTTCATCGACTAACTACTTCCGTCGACCATTCTCATGACTGACATGAACTGATGAATTCGATAGTCCCGTCACGCATTCATGACATCGAGCACCGAAAGTAATTTTCCATTAACACACACTCACATACTCCAACTAGAACATCATGTCCACCATTAATACACCCATCGCTGCACACAACCACAACATTGCCTATAAAAACTCGATCGTCGAAGGTTATTTCACCACAACCTATACAGACAGAGCATTAGAACATCCAGTTGACCAAAATCCAAGAACCCCCTAGTGAAATCAACTGCCAAACCGACACAATGGCCCCCAAACAAACTAGAGCCTTGACCAAATATAAGGAGATACAGGTTGCGGATACACCTTTAGTTTGCAGGCTGAAGAACATAAAAAACACCAAAGTACAGGAAGGCTCATGGAAAAATCTATGGACTGAGATACAAGAATGGGCCTTTGTTGACAAAAAGGCCACTCAAGAAGCAGAAAAAATCAAACGCAACACTCTCTTCAACTATGCCAATGCACCACTGATGGCCATGTTTGGTGGCATGAAGGAAGCTGCTGTCAAATTCATCATCAGTCAATATCACAATGTCTAGTTCTACTTCGATGAGACAGTCAACATCTCTAGAGATGTCATCTCCAAGCTGACCAACCTCTCTAATAAAGGAGACCCCGTAGCAGTCAGTATCCAAGATGGAATGGTCGAAGAGCTCATTGGGTCACCTTCCGGTAAAAACTCCAAGGGCTTGATGATTAGCCAAATCAAAACCCGAACGCTGCATATTGTGGCCAACATTATTGCAATAACACTCACTCTAGAAGGTCGAGGCAGCGACCTCAAGTTAGAAATGCTAGAAGCCATCGACACTATTGCCACCAATGGACAAATATACAGATGGGGTGATTATGTCACTGACACGGTGAATACCATCTATGAAAGATGTCACGAAACCGGGGGAATCATCAAGTTCCCCTCCCTCATCTTATGGATTGTAATGTACCACATTTTCCTAGAGGGGAGCCCAATCTTTTAGGAACCGTCGAAGTTCGACATGTGGAGATTTAAACCATTCTCCCAGTGAGAAAATTTGCACGAACTAGAGCGTGGGAAAGTATTTATAGAGAATTGGTTCCAATAGCTCAAAGTCCGCACGACTAGATGGAGGGTGCCTCAAAACATCTGATGAAATCTACCAGCAAACTCCCACATCTAGCTGGAGCTCGACCATACCTCGATGTGGTACATGCAGGGCGACAATTCCAACGCCAAAGCCCTTAATTACTATCCATCTGTCGACCAAATATTCCAGGAACTATCTCGACAGGCCAAGACAAAAATATCAGTACCGGCAGCAACAAAACAGATCAACTTCTCTATCGAGGAGCCACTCATGAACCAGGAAAAAGAGGAAGACTATGAGCTCAACCTCTACATTAGCACATTTGTGTTGGAGGAGACACCGGTCGAACACACCGGTCGAGTGTAGATAACCATTAAACCTTTGACTGCCAAAAGAACATAACCCCAAAATGCATAGCCAAAGCCACAGCCACAGCAGCAGATAACTTCTCTGGCTACAGAAAGTGTCATCCTGATTCAAAAATCGATGGGTGAGACAGAACCAGTCAGCCCTGAGTATGCTGTTACAAAAGGCATAATTCGAAAACTACCAAAAGAAATAGCAGCATCCAGGAAGAAAATAAAAACACAAGAACACCAACAAGGTAAAGGTAAGCATAAGCTTATCATTTTCGAATCATCAGAGGACGAGGATGAACTGGCAGCCACGACCCTCGACATCATAGAGGATGCTGCAGCAAATAAAGTGCTGGTTGAAACCCATTTCCAGCGATTTGTCGACGCCGGGGCACAAGCAGGTCGACCAAAAAAAGCAAAGACTACGACGATGCCTGAAAAATTCATCGATCTTGTGTCAATGCCTCCACCCCCATCACCGACGCAAATAATCGAGGAACAAGCACCGGCACAACAGTCAGTCATCCCCCTCGACTTATACAAAAGTGCGATGTCAGAGATGGTAAAAGCAAAATTCGACAGAGATAGCGACTTGCAATATTTCTTTAAGACACTGCCTGCATTGTTTAAGTCGGATCAAAAGATTTCTACCCAAGAACCTATATTCACAGGACAAAGCGCACAGCCCCCAATCGTTGCAACTATCACATCAACTTTCAAAAGAAATCCAGACAAGGAAGGTAAAGTGATTGGACATCGGTCCTCCATTATTGCATCGACCAAACCCTTAACCCAAACCGACCTACCAACCACCACACCTAGTGAGGGAGAACTCCACCTAAACTCACACCCTTGACCCGACGACCCACCACTCAACCATACCTCCCCCAAACCAATAACCCCCGACCATTCACCAACTCCATCACCACCACCACCACCACCACTTGACTCAGAGATAGGCCCACCACAACTGACTACATCCACACAACCAAAGGTGGTAGTCATCCCACCTCCCCAAACAGACAAACCATCGGCCTCTAACCCACAAACCAAAGATCTCGCCTTGACTGTTGCAGGTACACCAAAAGCAGAAAAGCATAAAAAGAGGATGGAGAAACACAAAAAGAAGCATCATGGAAAGCCTCCCAAACTCCAAATTATCTTGAAGGATGCAATATCCTTGACCGAAACAGAGATGGGCCAACTCCTCAAAACCCTAGTGCGTGAAGCAAAGACAAGGAGTGAGTGAAGAAATAAAGAAATCAAGGACAAAAACACAGAACAGGTCGAGTTTCTCGACAAATGCAAGAATTTGGCCCAGTCTGTCATGCCGGGCCCCATAGAGATCGACACAGATAGACCACTTGAAAGAGCGTATCAACTATTTGAGAGCATGGTGTCGACCCTCCAAGCACACATTCAGGAAACCAAGGAGGAACAAAAAGAGGAAACTGCTCAACTCCTCATGGCACAACACACTACATTTTTTGAAGCATATAAAGTATTGCAAGATCATATGGAGGAGTCTGTCGTAACTGAAGAAGTACTAAGAGACTGGCCTAATCACTACAGGAAAGTTTATCAGCAAACACGATAGAATTGGCAAGGGATTCAGGCACTGGAGAGTAGAAATATCACTGAGGAAGCACTCAGAACGACAATAGAAGAATAGATAGTGCTTGAAACCACCAAACTGCAAAAACTGGAAAGGGAAGCACATCAGTGGGTACAACAAGCTCTTCCTAACTTAAAGAAATTCAACATCATCTATCTGCGAATGAAACGACTTATCGAAACTACAGAGGAGAAGGACCAGTTCATGGGTCCTAACATGGAGAGGATAGCCGAAGTCTCCATCTCAGAAAAGATGTCGATCTTATCAGGCTTGACCACACTCACCATTGACATCCATAAAATTTTGCAGAGTTGGACAGATTTCCAACATCACCTCGCCGTCACAGCCCCAGCCATTGTAGAATTATGTGTAAAGAAACAACCAACCATCAGACTTCACAGCTCACTACAATAAATATTAAAAGGCCAGCAAGACTTTTGTACCTCTCTATTTCTTCGGGATGAAAAAACATTTTGTTCGTGGGGGATAAGTAGAAGGAGCAAGTCAATAAGTCAACTTGAACGAGAGTCGACTTAGTCGATCATCCAACTAAGTCAATGGGACAACTTAGTCAATCAACCAACTAAACTAAGAGAATAGGTCAGCTACCTAAGGTCGTGTTGGTTCACTGAACCGACAGGTAGTTATTTTTTAACCGTTCTGCAATCATATATATTAGGCTATTGAGCCAGATGAGAACTCAGTTCAGTTCTCTATGTTGTATGGACTCATTTATATAATATAATTTGTTTATTCACCCATCTGTTCTTATCTCTTGTCTCTGTTTTAATTATACATGTTTTATTGTGTATTATTGGTAACCTTATGTGATCAGTGAGATTACAACAGCTCTCATGAATCTGGTAGAAAACTCATGGACCGACTCAAAATATCCTTTCTTGATATTGTTGTACTAGGACAGGACTTGCAATGGGATTTGTTTATCGTCCCATATTTCTAGAAATACAATTTGAAAACCAGCAAAACTGAGAATAGACCTAGGTGGAAAATATTTGTACCATTTCTTGGCTTCCCCAGACAAACTCTTTGCGAACAAACTCATCTTGACGTCTTCATAATCCACTTCCTCAATGTCTACAAAGTCATCAAACTTACTTTCTTGGTATTTTTCTGAGACATTCCCCTCCCCATCATATAGTGAAACTCTTTGGGCATAGTTTAAGGGAAGGTCGTTCAGAGCTACTGGTAGGCCTAATGGAGCAAATCTAGCAACTTCCATTGGGGTCGATCTATTAGGAGAAATATGGGGATTAGGAAACTAGGTGTTCTGAAAAATGTCTAGCCACAAAGAGTCACCGAGGTCTCAAGGTCTAGCCACAAAGATTCAAGAAGATAGGATTCTAGTATACTAGGGCTAACCTCAACTTTCTTTAGGTCAGATTCAAATTTTGATTTGGTCAGTAATATTTTAACTCTAGTCCCCCATTCATATCTCGCTATGTCACACAAATCTTGAGATGATGATGTACCAAACAATGGAAAATACACGTTCTCCTTATTTCTATTCCTAAGTATTCTTTCTAGATTTTATACACTTTGCAAAGTTTCAAGATTAGGATTACCTCTCGTATGGATCCTTCTGGAATCCAGGATATCTCATGTAACACTGGTCAAAGTGAGTGTGGAGTTGCCAGGGAAAATGTACAACCTTCTTGTTAATGCATAAATTTTTCGTTTTCCCCCAGAAATATCTTTCTTAAAATTTTGTAGTTATTGTCGTTCTCCTAGGGATGATCTTCAACTCATCCCCAGCAACGATGCCAATTTTTTTACCACTGGGATTGAACCAAAGGTTGTGGAAGGCTTGATCCTAAGTAATAGAAAAACCAATTTCGAAGAGAGAACTGACCTTCTGCTCTTTCGAGAGGGATCTCTCACCAAATATTAACAATGCCAGATATGTACAAGTGAAAATATAAATTGTTTGTAAGATTAGTTGAAAGAGGACATAGAACCATTGGGCGATTGAGTCAAGATGTGTGGCAGAAATAAACAGAACTTATGCAAGCGATTTAAACACAAGGGAAATATACCCATTCAATCATAGTCAAATTATAATTGTCTGGTGTAAAAGAAGAACATGAACAGACCATTAACACAGAGCATTAGAGAATGAATTCTGTATTAACTTTATAATAAAGCTTTAATGGATATCTGAAACAATAGACGGAGCATAGCATGTATGAATTCCAAACTATTATACATTTATCTCAGACATGAAAGAAACCATAATGCGAGAGATAAACTGGAAAAACATTCACATGAGAAAGGAAGCAACAGACTGTAACACAAACAACACATGAATCCCTGTGTAAAACATCGACCTCAACTCTACAAATTTATTAAAATACTCTTGAAAGCATACACTACAAAATTACATCAGTTCCAACCCTTTCTCCTTCTTTAGGAGGTACATTTATAGTATTTTGGGACTTCCGAATCCGACGTTCGGGAATCAAATTTTGTTACAACTGAAAAACAACTTCTAACAAACTCTAATGTGACGTATTTGCCATGATTTACATAAAAACTGAACAATGAACTATGGACTGCGAGAGAAAATATGTGTAAGAGTCTTTTATGTATCTATCTGGTAGGTGACAGCTGTACAAAGTTCTAGGAAAGGTGACCATTGGAGGGGTGTGTCCATGGAGAAAATTTCTTGCCTACTGTCATTGCCACCTCTATGGTTGCATCTTAACCTTGCTCGACCCATATTGCCGAATTAACCTGGAATGGTCAGGACCAGGAAAAGTTGTGACCACCATGTCAAATGCTTGCACTTTGGGTTCCATAGTTTCTGGGTAAGAGGTCTCGGGTGCTTTGGCATAGGTGGCTTTAAAATCAAACAGGAGTTCAAATTCACTGGCTAGCTTATCGAAAATAGTCCTTCCTAACAAGGATTAGTTCATGTCTCGAAACTTGCTGTTGTTTGATCGACAACTAACCAAATTCTCTAGATACTCCTTTTGAGACAATAAGGGTCCCTTCTCTTCCCGAAAGAAAGGAATCCCTCTGTCTACCTGTGGCTTGAATAACCAGATAACCTCCTTGAACTTGTGCTCAATAATATCTATTTTGGCTTGTATAGTGTCCAACATCCTATGTTTAGAAATTACCTTTCTATCCCCAGAGATGATAGCAACTCTGTTTTGGATATTTTATCGATTGGCTAGATCATCCGACAAGGCGCTTAGGAAAGCAACGCCATTTTCTGCTATTACTACAGGTCTTTTCTGCACTTCACCTAATACTATTGAAACCTTTTTCTTGGCCTCTGTCAAAGCATTTTCCTGGTTTGTGATGAAATCTATATAAGGTCTGAACTTGTTAGACTCTACAATAATTTGATCCCAGATCAAATGTTTAGCCCCTTGTAAGGCCAATCCACCGATCACCTGCTGGCTTAATTTGGCATTTTGTTGTGTCAATTCTTGACATTTCTCCTTTATCTTTTCCTTTTCTTGTTCCTCCTTTTATTTTTCCTCTTCTATCTCCTTAATATGCTGCTTTAACTTAGTAAGCTCTGTATATTTTAGGCCTATTTGGGACATGGCTCTAGAAAGAGAATTGGTGTCTACTTCTCCAGCTACACTTACAGGCTAAATTGCAATCTCTGTGTATTTTTCCCGAAGCTCTTTTTCCTTTATCGCTAGTGTATCCTTTAATTCTTTTTTGCTCTCCTTCAAAAGCTTAGTATCTACTTCCCACTGCCTTTCCTTCTCTTTGAGCTTTAGTAGCTTGGATTTTCAATTGGTAAGCTCAGTGTTCAATGTCTCTTTCTCTTTTTCGATTTTGGACAACTCGTCTGTCTAAGAGAGCTGGGTAGAAGGGATTTCAACTTCTTTTTTAGTAGTTGTATCTCTTTCTCTTTCTCGTTTATCAATCTCTGAGCCAAAGCTCCCTTAGGTTTTGGTCCCTCCATTTGTACTGATTCATTTTACAAATTGTTAATTTGGGCCTTGAGGGATTTGTTGTCGACTCTTACCTTCCTCAAAATGTCGATAGTTTTTGTTTTACTTGCCTCCAGCTTGGATACATTTAGTGTGGCTTTCAGTAATATAGCATTCAATATGTCACCGGTCTCTCTATTAAGGTGTAGTATGTCAGTAGTGGGAACCTTTGCGAGGTTCACATTAACTTTTGACACTATGTTTGCCATTGTCAAAGCCTGGCTGAGGGTGTCGATGGCATGATCCCTCACAGTCTTTAATGCCACATTTGGTTAGGGAAACTACATTACCTTGTTATATAGCTTTGATGTCTCCTTAAAATTTTTATCATCCCTTTCTCTGTAAGAGTCTAGCTATTCTTATTTAGAGGCATTCCTGTTTGGAGTATGTCCATCAAACACATATTCTCGGATTTGCAACTTGGTTGCATTGGGCTCTTCTTGTTTCTATTTTTTCTCCACATTTTTATTCTTTGTTTTCCCCTTTGTATTGCTCCTTTTAACCTGCACTTACTACTTCTCTTGTTCTGTTTTCTGCCTTTTGGGCATCCTGGCAGTATCTACCTCTTCAGTCTCCATAGGCTCCAGAAATGCTATTTTCATTGAACTCTTTGAATAACTAAGCAATGATGAGGTATTCCCAGCTATAGCAAATAATTTGGACAATTCCCTTTGGTAAGAAGTTTCCCATGGTAGGGGTGAGATAGAGCTTCGTCCTATGTTGGTATCCATCGTGGTAGGGTTAGGGAAATCATCCCAGTTTTTCGCTTCCCTGAGCCCGAGTATTCCAATGTGATCAAAAGGCTTGCACTTGTGAGCCTTCCTCCTTTTGGAAAGTATTTGATGTGGGTCGTAATTCACAGCTTGTTCTAGAGAAAATCCCATGTCTTTGAGTAAGTTTCCAACCAGTGGCAAAGCAGCTATGCTACTGATTGTGTATGGTCCCACATCCTAGGGGAAAATCAGATTTGATCTCTTCAATAGTTCAAAAAGTGTTCTTCCTCAACATTGAGTCTTTTCCTGATTAATTCCAAAGAGAACACCTTGGGAGTTAGAAAGGATGGAAGAATGTAGGGTTGATGCACAAAACTATACAATCTTATGATTGTTCCAAATTCTGTCAGGAACTAGTCTTCTATCATCTTGCTATGAGACAACTGTAGTATTTTCCTCATCTCACGAAACACCCTGGGTGGATTTTCTTGAAATAAAAGGTCATATACTTTGGCCATCAAATGGTTCATGAATTTACAGTAGTCCTTGGCCATCTCACTAGTGATCTCTAACTTAGGAACTTGTAAGTCTTATTCCTTATAAGCTATAAACATTCTCAACAAAAAGGACTGGAATCTGAATACCTTGGTGCCATGGAAATTTTCTAACTGAGAACAAATGTTCTCGGCTAGGAATTCATCAAATTTAAGACAACAAGGCTGAAAATATTTCCCTGACAATTCAAGTTTGGCAGGACAGGTACTCAAAATGAACAATAGACTCAACAATGACTCTATGACATAACCATTAGTATCTAGACCTAAAAACTGACTGGCCAAGGCTATACACTACTGAGTTTCTTCAGTAAATTAGCTAAGGTCGATGGATTAAGACAGGATGATGACTTCACCATTAGGTTTTGAACAATCCCTCAAGAAATATTCTCTATTTTCGATGGTAGACTCTCTAAACAAACATATGATATTCTCTTCTCAATATTTTTGGGAAATATAGACAAACTTGTTTGGGATGTTAAGGGCTTTACAAATGATGAGAGCCTGGATTGAATAGAGGATTTTGGATTTTGACCTATTCATAATGACTCCCTTGGCAAAAGATAAATTGTCTGCACACCACTCGACAAACTCAGGGAAATGGGGGGTTTGGTCAACAGAGAAAAAATGAAAAAAATAATTTAAAATCACCACAGGTATTGCTACCCTGGATCTTATGGACTTCAAATTCCCCCCTAGAGGATTCAATGGTTTCCCCCACTTGAATGGTATAAAAAATATCAACGTTCTCATCTACGAGACTTTCTTCTGCCCTCTGACATGTGACCTCCAGTTCTGCATTTTCTCTCACATCTACCACTTCTACTTCTCCTACTTTTTCCATTTTCAAACAACACTGAGGGAGTATCAGGGGCCTACCATGTTTCTCTAGCACAGTCTTCTGGTATGTTTGCACTGGCGCTCTATATGCGGTCAGGCCGTTCTGCAATATCGAGGCCTTGGAAAATACAAACCTTTCCAACTCCACGTAGACCCTTTTGTAGCTTTCTATACTGCGTAATCTTCGTGTCCTTCCCATACAACTTGCACCATGTATCTTTCTCCTTGTGATATGAGCCTTGGATATGTGAGGTCCTTTATGCAAAAAATTTCCTCACTATCTTCATGCATAGCTTAATCTGGGAAATTTGACCTCCAATGTTGATCTCCAACTTGCTTTCAACGAGGCCATTCATGTTCGAAAACTTTAACCTTCTACCTACTCTTCCTTTCTTGGTCTGGTACATGACTTTACCTCGTGGTATGTCTCTTATCCTTCGATCAAGATTGACCTCTCCTCGCGACCATCTATGGAAGTGGACCCTGCTACTTTTCTCGATTTGAGATCCTGACAAAGTCCACGCTACTTCAGATCATGAAATAAACCATGACCGCAGAGCTATCTCCACCTTTGTAGTGACCGTTGATCTTTGCGGCCAGTACCGCTTTTCGCGATTTAAAATCACGACTATATCCTTTCTATTATGGGATTTGAAATCATTTATGGCCATGGATCTACTCATATTCCTATCTTTACCATCATCTCTCTCCACTCTTTAATCTATTTCGCTATTTGGAAAGGTGGCTTTGGACGAGAACATTCGCTGCACGAAATAATTTGGTGCCATTGATCTATCTTCAAATTAATATCAACCTTCTATTATGTCTCCCATTTAACAGACTCAGCACATCCGACATCCATGCTTTACCCTACATCTATGGTCTGCGAAATGCCTTTCCATCGCCAATCTTTATCATTTCGAATTGTAGCTGTCGATTTACACTGTCTTTTACCTCATTCCTACAACCGCTTGTCCTAGGGGAAGAAATCCATCTTGCAGATTCCTTCAGCACCCCTGCAAACTCTGGGGATTCCTTCCCAACACCTCTTTGATAGGGTCCTTTCCCCACATATCTCTCATAATAAAATATTTCAAATATGGTGCTAACACCGCCTCTACCCTTTAGGAAAAAACCGGTACCTTCTTCAGCACCGCCTATAATGTATTGGAAGTAAGCGATGGCACCACCTTTACCCTTTGATCAAGACGTGGTTCTACCTTATCACCACTCTGTTTCAATGAGGAAGAAGCGATGCCCTTGGTAAAAAGTGAAAAAATAGAATTTCTCACAAAGCTTCTCAAAAGAAGGATTCATGGCACCCTTATGCCTACTCACTAGGGCCATTTTGGCTCAAGATCCATCCTTTGGGGATCTCCTATCCACCTCACCCACCAATTTCTCAACCATATCTATCCATCCCAAGCCTATAAAAGCAGGCTCATACTCCATGATTGAGGAGAGAGTAAAGTTATGTTGTTGGTTTGACATTCTGGCTTAAATCAGTAGAGTGAGCTTGAGGGAGCAAGTTGGAGCTATTGCGGAAAAGATGTTGGCTTTGTGAAGGAGTACTTCGACACTAAGGCATAGGTTGTAAATTTCTTCTCTATTATTTAATGCAAAATTGGTTCATTTCCCATAAAATATATTGTGTTATTATCGTATGTTTTATTATTGAATTCCTTAGTCATCAACATAGAATAGTGGATCATATTCTAGTGCTATTTTATCTTGTTTGTTGTTTTCTTGTGATTATGCAAGTACATCCATGAAGAGACAACATTACAGGAAAAAACTATACTATTACATCAAAGAGACTGATTCTAGATCTCCACCCATTCTAGGGAATGTTTTCAAATCTTGTTGTGTACCATTTGTTCTAGATCTAAACCATTCAGACTAGAGGAATAGCTCCTGTCCACAGGAGGTAAAAAATTCCTAGCTACACCCTATGGATTTTAACCTTTTTTGCAATATCCAAAATCCCTTTCCTGATTTCCAATGACTCCACAGCTATCATTGTCCTTATTTTTATCATTATCCTCATCTTGTAGATTTCATCTATGAGCATTACTTGAAAATGATATATTTTCTCCTAAATCTTACAGGCTCGATCACAAAAAAGAGTTATATCTTTCTTTCTATTTTCTTCCAACTCCAGTTTCCCTGCCAAAGATTCCTTCTTCCCAACCAACTCCTCCACCTGAGCTTTCAATTATTTGACATGTTGGTTTGCGACCGACTCTCTTGACTCTAATTGAGAGATTCGAGCCTCGAAGTCACTCCTTTCCCCTTCAATAATCTTTAACTACATAGTTAATGCATCCTTTTGTTTTTCCAAATTTTGGTATTCATTCAGTAACCTCTCCTTCTCAGAGAGAATGGAGTCATGTTTCCTTTTTAATTCTATCCCTTCTCCTCACATTTTCACCAAATTATCTTTCAATTTGAGCATCTTATATTTATTTTGCTCGTCGTCATTCATTAATTTGTTGACAATATCAACATTGTCCTAGGCAGCTACAATGTTTACCGAGGATGTGAATTTAGGGTCTTTAAGGGTACCTTCCATAATTTTGTTCTTCATGAAGGTGACGACATCAGTATGAGTGCCCATTTTTAATGTTTTCTATGAACTTGTCATGATTCTCTTTCTATTATTATAAAAAATTGTGGTTTCCAAGCGAGACAGAGTATGATGCTTTGATGGGGTGAACAGGGTGAGACAAAGTTCGTCAAATGGGATGTGGCCACCGATAAGTGTCTCACTTGTTGTGCTAGGACGGTCCTAGTCCATGTTCCATGGGCGAGTAGGCTCATTTTGGGTTGCGTCTTTGTCCACAACTTTCTTGAACTTAACTTCTTATTTTTTCCTCTTAATCTATTCTGATGCTTCCCTTTCTAATGTTTCCTTTCTCTTTTGTTCTTCTTCCTCTTGCAACCTTTGGGCCTCCTTTTCTTGCTTCTTTTCATATTCTTCTTTCATTATTTTATTTTCTTATGTTATTTTCAAATTTACAGCCTCTTCCTTTTGTTTCTGAAGCCTTTCCTCCATTGTAGTGCTAACAGTATTTCTAGTGTTGGCACCGCTCTTTCAAGTGAAGCGTTTGTTTATTTCATACATATTGTTAGCTCATTTGAACACTTATTCCTACTTGTCGAAGAAGTCTATGTATTCAAAATGCATCTTAACCATTTTTCAATGTTAAATGGACTTTTTCTTGCTATCATTCCTCTCAAAACTCTTCTCCGCAAAATGGAACATTTCTAGATCCTTCACAAAATATTCATGCCCTTTCCTTGAAAATTTATAGGCTCCAATATAGAAGGGAAATGAAGGAAATGAGTTTTTTCTATGATCATGCAAGTAGTTTTCAATCCCATTTATGAATACTTACTTCACAGTTTCCTTGTCAAATACAAATTCCATTGGATATCTAGGAAAAAGGGATGGGTATTAGGAACATCCATACATTCTGATGTACTGTCCCTCCTGTGATAAGTAGTTTCCCCCTTATTCACTTATGACTTGCATTGCATTTTCAGACAAGTAGTTTGTTTCTTCATAGAAAATTATCTAGTAGAGAGGCATGAGGAACTCTTCACATATGAGATTATAATAACTTGCATATCTATGGGCCCATGAGATATGATAAGCCATGTATATTAGAGATTCAACTCTATTCCAGATGCACCCCAACTTAGGATATGGGTGTCTATCCAATATGCAATCTATGAGGTATGAGGTATGAGGCATGAGGTTGAACCTCCTTGTGAAGTTGGGATTGATGATGAAAAATGTTCGATATGATGTCTTCCCAATTAAAAATTGTTCCCTGAAAGGTTATGTAGTAAATTAGAGGTACCGAATTTAACTTGTAGATAGTCCCATCTTCCTTTCCAAAAAATATTCTCATAAATAAAGCTATAATTCTGAACGAGTCCTTAAGCTTCTAAATTCATATTCTCTGCTTTCTTTCTGTCTCAGCTACTTTCCTGATACTACCATTTACTTATCATATTCCAAGGGGTATATGTTTATACCTTTGATCCAATCTTCACTCAACATGACCTGGGATGGAAGTGACTTGTATGCTGCTACATATGAGTTGGATGGAATTAGGAAAATGAATCCCCTTTGATGTCATAAATGATTCTTGATGTGGGATCAACTTGTGATAGAGTCCACCCGATAACCTCCAAACAGGGAAATAGTTATGGGCATGTAGATGCTTTGGTGATTCTCGACCTTTTGATATTTTTATACAAAACCATTTCTTCGAGACCTACATCAGGAATATCACAATATCGAATCATTTGATATAATCCCCCCCATTTGAATTTAGGGGAAATTATTGTTACTCCTTTTGTATCTCCAAACATGGTTTCTATGCTAGTGTCTAATATAACCTCCACGTCTGAATCTGCTTCACTTACCTTATACTTCTTCCTGGCACCCTTCTTAGGTATTTGCAAATCCTGTTGAATAGAATAAAAATGGTACAAGCAATTTAAACAGTAGTGTGTTGAAGTCGTTTTCTTTCCTATTACTAGCACTGGGTTGTGTACATGCTTTCAATTTTTTTCTTTTCTCCTTGTTTCAACATGTAAAAATGTGTGGGACATAGTATGAAATTGAGAAAGGTAAACAAAAGACACTTCAAAATATTCTTCCCAAAATTTTATTAATAAACACACAACAATTATTTGTGGTGCTTGTGGTTTGCGATAATGATTATGCCGATAGTTCAATGACATTTCTTAATGGATTACAATTTATTTTTATGGGAAAAAGTGTGAGTTGTGGTGTGATTAAACTATGGTGGAGAATGCAAACCAAGGATCGAGCCACTGAATCCATGATCGATGAATCAACTGCTGAGAATACTATAGTGGGGTATGAGGACCTCAAGATACATGCGGGATGCCTCTTTTGTGAAAAAAATGATGAGAAACCTAAGAAATATGCATGGATACCCTACTCTATCTACTCAAGAATACACCAGTGGTGTGAAATGCTTTGGTTATATGGGTAGGTTCCTACGTTGATATTATGGAAGCAAATGAATCACTATGCACAAGCAAAGTGCACAAAACTACTACATGCGGTTAAACCACTCCCCAAAATGTGGTTTATTAAATGAAGAGCTCATAGGGAACTTGGAATGAGGCAGGGAAAATGGAGAGAGAAGAAAAATTTAAATGCATGAAAATTCAACAATTCTATACCCAACGACTACTCTACTAGGTTATATGGTGAGGAAGGTTCAAAAACCCAATATAATATATATAAAAACAACCAAAAGAATAAAAAACAACACACGACAATAGCATTTTTTTTTGAAGGCATACAAGCACAGGGTAACCTACCTGTTAGTTTCTGAGAGGTTGAAAAATATAGCTAAGCACAATGAGGTATGGTAATTGTATTCTAACGACTGGTGGAGGTGAAAATGACATTTCTGCAATAATCAAACAAAATAGCCTCTGCTATATTTATACAAAGTGAAACAAAACCTAGTCATTAATAGGGTTGGTAGATTCATAAATTCCCTTTGGCGCATACATTTCCCATGCTCGGTCGCCTTCTAAGAAACAACACTGCCAACAGAGTCAACGCTACTGCTTGAGTTGCTCCAATGGATCGACCTCACCAGGAGAGATGCCTCGAAACGTGGGCGTGTCTTATGATTTCCCAGTGATCATTTCAGCCCATTTATCTTAATTGTTGTGAAAAATCATTTCAAGTGAACATGGCAATGTCAATGCTGGGATTCTTCTTGCGAGTTGATCGGTATCCCTTTCAAGTTTTGCGCTTCGACCTGTAACTGTTTCAACGGAACTCACTAAAGTGTTCTAAAATTTTGGCATTTTCTGGTCAATTGGATCAACTCATCGAGTCCCTCTGATAGTGTTGGCTTAACTCGCCCAGTTGCTATGAAAAGGTGAAATGATAAAAAACTAAATTTTTTCTTTCGACATTGTTGCCTCAACTCACCAAGTGGCTCTGATATTGTTAGCTCGAGTTGCCGAGTTCTTCCAACTACATCAGAGCAAAATTCCAAGTTTTACATAGACAAAAAAATAATTCTTTGCTCGATCTTTCAAAAAACTACTTCTTGAAGTGTGAACTTATTTGACTAAAAAAAAAGAAACTAAGTCTACTTATAAACAAAGTAAAAGGAGGGGCCCTAAAATAATAAAAAAATTGGGGAAGCAGTTGCGGCAACAACAATTGGGGACTAGCTGGTGAACACAGCTCTCTCGAAAATCCATATTTGAAAATAAAAAATGCTACATGGTACTAGATTCTGAATGTGAAACAAACTTCTCAATCTATTCCCCAAGACTCTTTAAAAAGATAGACTTTATCCAGGGATATAACATTCGTGCATCACATTGGTTGTCACGTTTTTAGGAGTAGGCTAACCAAGAGTAGAAGTCTTGATAACTCTCCTATGGCCAAAGTATGAAATTCATTTTTCCTCCATCTTTTAGTTTCCACTAGATATGAATCCATAGGATCGTAACAGAATTAAACATATGTATTCATTTTTTCCTCATTCCCATGCTATAAGCATTATTTTGATGCTTTTTTTATGGACTAATTTTGTTTTCTCAGTCTTCCTTGATGGATTTATTTGATTTCAGAATATGGCGTGGGTTCTTCCATCCATAATGTCCTTTTGTATGAGTGATAAATTTGTTTGCTCATCATTCTCACATACGAAGAATAACCTTTCTAATATTGGTTGTTTAGGCAACCCTTTTGATCTGATGATTTATTCTCTCAACATCATTTCTTTGATGGAAACTAAATATTTCAGAAATATGACTCTTCTATATGAGATATTTTTGCTTTTGATTTGTAACATGGGATCATTTTGACTACCATACATTCGTTAGACCTGCTTCCTCTCCATTGGTCTATCACGGTAGGATTCCTGAGGCAGATATTAATGTGAGAGTGGATGGAGCCCCAAGATAGTAATCCATACCTCATGAGTCTTAGTCATTTTATAGGGTTTATAATGACTACAATTTGGACTCGAAGTTGGTTTCCCTTTCTAAAATTGGGAAACAATTAAAAAAATCTCATCTTGATAAAATTGTACCACACACACCTTCCCTTAAGTAGGTCTCGACTTTCAAAGATCTGTGATATTATTCAGATCCCTATACTTCCAAGCATCAAACATTGAGCTGGTTTATTATAAAAATTAAATTAAAAAAAATAACAAATTAGACAATAAGCAGACAAATACTATGAATCTAAGACAATCATAAAAAAGGGAAAATAAACTAGAAAAAACCGAGAAAAGGAAGCTTTTATTTATGTACAAAATGCTCCAAGAACTTAGGTGAAATGATGTTTGAGAACAAGGTTGTTTACAGGAAGAATTTATTCCTATCCTTGTAAATCTTGATATTTGTAAGTTGAAGGGCCAAGCTTCTCAGCAATCTTATAGGGGCCAATCCACAAATGTTGAACTTTTGTGTGTTTTCCCTTTTCATCATGCGGGTTATCCCACTTTAGAACAAGTCTCCTTCCTCAAAGTTCGTCTTGCTAGAATTTCACATGTTGAACCATCTCTTGAAAATATCTTGATGTTGATTGAATCTATCCTTGGCCTTTTTTCTTAATTATTCAAGCTTCAAAAGAGTATCAATTCGTGATTGTAAAATTTCACTACCGGACCCTCTTGAGGCTTGGGCTAACTGTAAGGATGGGAGAAGAATGTTTGGGGGTAATATGGCTTCCCTTCAATAGACTAGAGTATAAGGAGAAACTCCTAAGGATTTTTTTGGGGTAACCCTATATTCCCATAATGCATTAGAGAGGGATATATGCCAATTCCTTTGACTTTTAATAACAATTTTCCTAAAATTCGAATGAGATTTTTATTTGTTGACTCTACTAACCCTTTTCCCTTTGGATAATAATTGGTTGAATAATTTATTTTGATTCCATTTTAACAATCAAATTTAGTTAACTTGACGAACGAGAAATAAGATGCATTGTAAAAAAAAAGAGAAATTGGAACCCCAAACCTAGTTATGATGTTCTCTTGTAGGAAATTGACGACTGCATCCTCATTCACTTTGCCAAAAGGAACTGGTTCCACCCATCCTGTGAAATAGTCCATAGTTGTGAGTATATATCGATGTTGGAAGGAATATTTTGGGTTAATCTCTCCAATAATGTCAATACCACACTGCTCAAATGGTTTTGAGATGATAACGGGCTGTAACATTCTTGCTGCTTTTGACAATCTACCACCACTCCTTTTCCATACATCACACTTTCTTGCATAAGCATGGGAATCATTGAAGAGAGTTGTCCAGTAGTACCAATCTACGAGTATCTTATGGGTCGTGGTGTCCCCAGAAAAATATCCTCCTGCAGGACCATTATGCAATTATTTGACCACCTTAGATGCATCTTCTTTCTCTAGACATCTAAGAAAAAAATCATCATAATTTTTTCTGAAAAGTACTCCATCAATTATCTAATAAGAAGTTCAATTCAATCAAAGTTCCCTTCTTTTCTTGGAGTTCCAATGTACTGGTAAATATCGCTGCTAAATATAATGAACCAAATCCCTATACCAATATTTGGGAGTAGTGAAAATGGGACATACGCCAATTTGGTTAAATTCAACTTCTTTTTCCCAGTCATGGTCTTCATTGGCATGATTCTCCACGAAAAATTTGCACAACCCTTGACCTTTAATAATGGTTATTGGTTTATCTTCTAAGTCATATTCCTATAGTTCGGTCACCAAATTTCCTCTTTGCTCACCCAATTCCTTCTGCACGAGTAGAGACCTAACAACCAGATGAGGTACGATGACTGTCATTTTGTTCTTCAAAATATATGTCCTAAATTATTTTACTGCCTTGAACACTGCATATTCTTGGTTATATATGTTTGGGTAATTCAATTCATCCCCCTGTAACCCAGTGCTCATGAAAGATATCGTATATTCATCTCCCAACTCTCCTTTCTAAGTAAGCATTGTTGCAAGAGAGTTATCTAAAGCAAAGTTGTATACTATAAAGTCTTTCTAAAAATCTAAACTTCTCAAATAAGGTACATGAGGTATTTCTATATTTATGTCTTTAAAGGAAACCTTCTCAATGTCGGTCTACTTGAACTGCACACTTTTCTTTACCATTTGCTGCAATGGTTTCACAATTTGTGTGAAATCACGTTCAAACCTTCAAAAAAATTAATTGTTCCCATAAATGATTGCATAGGGTTTTTATTATGTGGCACGGGAATCTAATTTATAGCATCAAATATCTCTAGATCTAGCGAGATTCCTTTTTTTGAGATGATGTGACCCAAATTTTTTCCTTCAAGAACAACAAAAATACTCTTCTTCGGGTTCAGAGATATGCCATATTTTCTGCAATAGTCAAAAATCTATTTTAAGTGGAAAACATGGTATTCTCGTTTCTTGGAGAAAACGATTACATCATCTAAATATATGACCATGCAGTTTTCAACTCAACCTTAGAATACAATATCCATGGCCCTCTGGAATGTGGCTCTTAAATTGATTAGCCCAAAAGGAGTTCTTCTATATGTGAATGTTCTCCACTTCATCATTGACTAAGGAATCCAACAACATTTACATGTGAAATCAAACAACAACAGAAATGTGGGACGGAAATCATCTTTGCATTAAGATAAAATGGAGAAATTTACAACCAATTAAGCCTTAGTGTTGACATGCAACTCCATGAAACCAATGTTTTATCCCCATAAGCTCAAACTTTTCTCTCTATGCTCTCCAATGGCTTGGGCCAAGTGGTCAATCCAACAGCATAAAAATACCTCTATAGTTCTCCCCCTCAACCATAGACATGAGCTTGTATTTATAAGGCTTAATGGATAGGAATGGCTGAGAGATTTGTGGATGAGGTGGCCTCTAAGATCCTATGATGGGGGATCTCGAGATCAACTAACCCATAATTTTAGGGATAAGAGAGGACATGAGGCTCATGATCTAGAAGCCTCGAGAAACCTCTCTTTTTTCCCCTTTTACCCAGGCTACCACCTTTTGCCTCTTATGACAGAGTGGTTCAAGTTAAAAATGCTTCTGGGACAAAGGCTATAAGTAGTGGCACCGCTTATGGTAAACAAGGTACATGCGGTGTGAGCGAGGTACCGCTCATGGATAACGAGGAATGTGTGATGCTGAGTCTTTTTATGAAAGATTGACAATCAACATGGGTTTTATCTCCAAGTGTAGGGATTTAAGGGAAAATATGTAAATCAAAGGTCTTATCACATGGTGGTGATAGGATTTTGGTATAACAGGATTCCCCCCAAAGGATGAGTCTTAGAGGGATACGATAAACGAGAGCTTTGAGAGAACAAGTCGTCGCTACGGGGTGAAAATGTCGGCTCGATCGGAGCATGTAGTCAAGTAGGCATCTATAGTACATCAATATTTTTGACTCATAGACACAAGTAGCCAACTCATGGCTGCAGACCAATACAAGTCAGATCCATGGGAGGAATAAATAAGCATGGCTAATAGAATACAACATAGATCCATGCGATATAGGACTCAAACTTGGACATAGATACCAGACATACAATGTATATCTATGTCATACATACACAAATTTGAGCATAGCCACGACCATACAAATGTGGATCCATGCTAGATATACAAAACTCCATCGCAACCTGGGGAAAATCAATGAGAGCTTTAAACAAATACCCAGGGTCTTCCTCTCGTCTTCTACAGAGTATGATTGTATCCATGTGATTATAATGATCTAAAGTCGAACATGGTAGAAACCACTTGATTACCAGTCAATGACGCGAACCATTAACAAGTGCGAGGGAGATCACCATTGATGTCAATGATTCCCAAGGTACCCTAGTACACTCTACTGAGTGTGAATAGATGTCCTGATGTTGAACACCCAGTCGATTCTATCGATCAAAGGCCAATGATGTGAACCTATGTCAAGAACGAGAGAATCTGTCATTAAGGCATATGGATATCAAGGTACTAAGTTTTTTGTTTCTAAGACTATTTCCTGGATGATGAGCCGATGTCGACAGGAATAGTCTCGTCAAAGGAGGGCTATGATGAGTCCCACATCGACGACACAAAACTTGGAACATAGTTCTGAAATGACGTGAATGTAGTAACCATAGGACTGACTCAAAAGTATTGACACAAAGACTGTTTTGACTACATAGGTAAAATTATTCAACTTCCCTTTGAACATCGGGTGGCACGACACAAGACTTGGCAGCATGACTAGATGGGACAGACACACAATGCGACAGTGGACAATGCATTCTTTTGAAAGACTCAAAGGAGTGGCATGACTAATGAAAGTGGATCATCGTAGAGATCAGCTGAATACCCAATTGACTAACATGATATGCAGACAAGTGCCATGTTCAAAGGTAATGACAAACTACTGCCATTTATTTGCAAAATGATTCCCTTCCCATTTCCCCCATCATGATCGATGATTGCCTCTTTTCGGTTTTACGAGTTCAAAGAGGGTAACAAACACTCGGTATAGCTTTGCCGAAGACAAGTCCAGACTCATATGTTTTACGAACCTGAGAGAGGAGGGGTTTGTTCCCAAAGAGGGTCTCTCAATGTTTAATTTAACGATTCCAATGAAAGAAAACTCAGTATCATTCATGTTTAGAGAGTCTAAACGATTATGAAAGAAGACTTTAGAGAGGTCATTTTTCATATGATTTAGTCTCTAAGGCTCAAAAAAGTGCAAAATCATACCTTAGAGAACTCTTCCAGTGATGATTGGCTAGAGTGTTCCTTTTTCGTAAATAGTCTATCCGAACCGAAAAAGAGATAACCTACCGTTGGAGAGACGACTCTTCAAATGATTTAATGAGTGTGAATAAGACAAGATCGCTTGACAATATTTTCATATTTAAGGAGCACGAAAAGAGTTTTAAAGAAGACTCCATTATAATTTTTCATGTTTGAAACCAGAGCACAAAAAATTAATAAACTAAGCTCAAACCACTTTTCATGTTTTAACTCGAGCACGAAAAATGAAAAGTAAGCTCAACACCATCTAACTATTTTTAACGAGCTTGAAGATCAGCTGAAAGAATGCGCAGGGATTGGTTTCATTCTTACGCAAGCTTGAAACCAATGGGTGAACCAATGGGTAAACTATGTTTTTAACCTAGTACTACCATTAATTTTATCTTGTGCATTTAGGGAGAACCATGGAGTGAAAACTTGAATTTAAATAAGATGCACACTGATCTATATGATAATGCAAGTTTTCTTCTTCAATGAAATTCTACCTAAGAGAGGGAGAGAGATTTACTTTTCTTCCCAAATGAAAAGTGAAATATCAATGCACCCCAAACAATCTTCAAAGAAAATAAGAAAGAGATCTAGAGAAAATCAAACATAAATTAACCAAAAAAATTTCCTATCTTTTCATGCTTGAAAAAGATGCATAAAAACTTAATGGAAATATGATTTCACTAACGTTACCAAACAAAACTAACTCTAATGCACGCAAAGCTGAAAAATAGATATTTCTTCTTGATGAAAGTAAGATCTAGAATTTCAAACAATCATGCACAAAAAAAGAAGAAAATCGTTCAACAAACTTGTGAATAAAGCGAAAGAGAGAGAAAAATAAAACTTCTCTTTGAAACAGACAAGGAAACGAAGAACCAATCTTTCCTACCAAGCACTAAAAAAATCAGCATGCAAAAGAAAACAAGAATCACCCAAGCAAAGAAAGACTCAAAACAACATGGATCACTCACTCATTCCAAGTCCAAAACAAACCAAAGCCTACACATGAAAATGAAATGTATATTTCCAATTCCAATGAATAATATCTACAAAAAGAAGAAAGAAGTTTCAAGCAAAGAAAATAATGCAAAATCCAATGTAAGAAACAAAAACTCTCTTTGAATGCATAAAGAATACAACAATCAAAGCGACTGCAGATGAAGCCAAAAACACACAAAAATACACTTCATTTTCATCAAAAAGTAAGCCAAAAACACACAAAAATACACTTCATTTTCATCAAAAATTAAGCCAAAAACACACAAAAAATCAAAATACAAAGTCTGGAACATGGCCTACCTAGCACCGTGCAGATGAAGCTACTGACAGGAGGTTTTGAGGAAGAATGACTCCTTGCTCACTGGATTCAGGCGGTGGCACCGCTTATGGCTAACTTGAATCAGGCGGTGGCATTGTTTCTTGCCAATAGAACATGTGCGATTCCCTGAATATATCCAAAATACAAGGAGAACGAAAGATCAAGTTAGAAAAATATTAGATTAAGGTAAAAACTGATAGATTGAGAGTAAAAGAGAGCATAAAAGGTCGAAATAATTCAGATCTAGACAGATCTAGAAGTTTCAAACCAAAATCCATTGAGTCAAAAAGCAGATTTGACTGAGAGAGTTGGAGAAGGAGATTGGATTCAGACAAGAGTTGAAGAACTGAGGAAGATCAGATCAACTGATACGTATATTCATTCCCCAGTGGAGCCACCAGATCTGTAAGTAGGAATATTTCACCTTCTGCAGACAAAAGTTGTTCCTCTGGTCTGAATGGTTCAGATCCAGAACAAATGAATGACAAAGGATGAAGAACCTCCCTGGATATCGTAGATACCTAGAATGTATGCTTCAATAGTAAACATGTGTGCCTACAATCAGATTAAACATGCAAACACATGAAAGCTACCAGAACATAATCTATTAATCCATGCTAGTGACTAAGGAATCCAACAACATTTACATGTGAAATCAAACAACAAAAAGAATGTGGGATAGAAATCATCTTTGCATTAAGATAAAATGGTGAAGTTTACAACCAATTAAGCATTAGTGTTTACATGCAACTCCATGAAACCAACGTGTCATCCCCATAAGCTCCAACTTTTCTCTCTATGCTCTCCAATGGCTTGGGCCAAGTGGTCAATCCAACAGCATAACAATACCTCTATAGTTCTCCCCCTCAACCATAGACATGAGCTTGTATTTATAAGGCTCAATGGATAGGAATGGTTGAGAGATTTGTGGATGAGATGGCCTCTAAGATCCTATGATGGGGGATCTCGAGCTCAACTAACCCACAATGTTAGGGATAAGAGAGGACACGAGGCTCATGATCTAGAAGCCTCGAGCAACCTATCTTTTTTACCATTTTACCCAGGGTACTTCCCTTTGCCTCTTATGACAGAGTGGTTCAGGATAAAAATGCTTCTAGGCCAAAGGTTATAAGTGGTGACACCGCTTATGGTAAACAAGGTACAGGCGGTGCGAGCAAGGTACCACTCATAAATAACAAGGAAATCACGGTGTTGAGTCATTTTATGAAAGATTGACAATCAACATGGGTTTTCTCTCCAAGTGCTGGGATTTAAGGGCAAATATGTAAATCAAAGGTCTTATCACATGGTGGTGACAGGATTTTGGTATAACATGAAACAAGTAGAAAACTTCATAAAAGAAATATCTTTAGGTTCTGTCCTACAAGTTCTTTCAACAATAACACACCATAAAAGAGACAACTTAAAACAATACTAAGGAAAACACGTGTAACACTAAATCTCACATGCAAATGAATAAATAAATCTAAAAAGCATAAATACAAAATAATACAGCATTAAAACAAAACATTCAAGAAACAAAAACAACTTAACACACATTCAAGGAAAAAATAAATAAGGAAAATAATAAAAATTTAATAAATAATCTAAAACAATTAAACTTTAACCTTAATGTTAAAGAAAACTATCATTTAACTATTACAATCAAAACATAGTTCAGAAATCAACAAAATAGAACTAAAAACAATCTTAAAATGCATAAAAACACTAAAAACAGAACTAAGGGCTGAATGACAGACTGAACTGTGGGTATGAAAGGGGTGGCTGAATAACATACTGAACAGGCTGTCCTAATGATAGGTTGTACAGTTAAAATGGTAAAAACTAACCTAAATGAACTAATTTTAAGTTGAATTCATGCAGATGTAATTCTAATGCATAAGGGAAATAAATAAACCTACTTACTAAGAAAATATAACAACAAAATAAACTTAAACAAATTCATAAACATAAGCATAAAGAAACCATTGCATATTAATAAACTGGAATGTAAATTGCATAAACTGATAATTAAAACAGAAATGAAATAGATAGAACTGAATCTATTTAACTTGATAAACAACAATCTATTTTATCTAACTCGCAAATAAACATAACAATAAACTGGAAATGAAATGACTGAAAGAAAACTATCTAATTCAGAGCTGAAAGAAAACTATGCATGTAGTTAACTATCTAATTCAGAAATAAAATTGCATTACAGAAATAATAAAACAAACTGTGAATTAAACTAGCTACAACAGGAAAAATGAAATAAATAAACAAGAAAAGAAACCTTTGGTTGATGAGGGTCCCTCTAAACAATCAGGGGTGATTCCTGGCTAACTTCTACTCAAACACAATCTTCAATAGAAACACATACATCTCTTTATTCAGATGGTGGAACATAAATACAAATTTTTAAGAACAACCTAATAAATTCTTCTGACTTTC
This sequence comes from Pseudotsuga menziesii, assembly GCA_001517045.1. Lineage (NCBI taxonomy): Eukaryota > Viridiplantae > Streptophyta > Pinopsida > Pinales > Pinaceae > Pseudotsuga > Pseudotsuga menziesii. The sequence goes on from LPNX010300694.1 coordinate 390,655, forward strand.
TAGCTCTAGATAACTGACTAACTGAGCTCTTTCATAGAGGCTGCTATATATAATAATTTACAGGGATGAGCAAGTTGACCCTTTAGTGGTCGACTACTCTCTAAATTTAGTCAGTCATAAAGGCGTTTAACTGATCACAGGCCAACTCACAGGCATCTTCCTTCTTCAGTGCGGTTCCGATATTTTTATTGGACAACGAACACATAGGCTCCTCTTTGGCATGAACGATCGCCAGATGTGGCGCACAGGTTCCTTCCTTATCGCAACAAGTGGCTGATGGTGAACAGAGAAGAGAGTAGTGGTGAATCTTCTAGAGCATGGGTTGAATGCATCAATCCAGTGCATGGATGGTTGATGTGGTGGCGAGAAAAGGAGAATGCAGGCTAGAAAATATCTAGAACACAGCTTCATCACCGAGATGAGTGGATAAAAGTTCATTTGTAGGCTGTTTCTTGTTTTAAATGCTGGAAATTCATTCTCAATAGCACGTAGTCTGATGGGCGATCTGAACGGAGAGCTGAATAGGAGGTTGGTCCGTGAGCTAGATACGCTGGGCATCAATCTAGGGCAAATGGAGTGTCTTTCTACTGGTGCACTTTAGGGCTGCAGTCTACAACAATACATTTGAACATATGAAAAACCACCAGCGAGTTTCACGCAGTAGACTGGATGACAAGCTGAACATGTTGTGCGAAAGGCAGGATGGATGCATTATGTTTATTAATTTATCCCAAAAATATTATAAAGTTTGCAAACAAATATACAAATCAGTTAATACATCAAATGCACTTTAAATAATGTCATTTTTAATTAATAAAACCATAAAAATGATAATAATAAAATATTTCATATAAACCTTAAATTCACTCATACCTGAGGCTGAATAATGATCTGCGTAACATAAAATATACAAAAGATAATAAAATATGTGTTTAAATGAGTAATTTAACTGCCAAAAAATGATAACAAATCTAGGATCAACATTCCCCCAAACCCGAGAAATGCCAAGTCCCACTGAGAAAAAAGAAAGAAAAACATTTTAAGAAGAAGGTGAACTAGTAGCTGCCTTCGACTTGGCAGATGAAGAAGGTAATTTAAACTTCACTCTTTCAACCTATAATTTAAAAATAACATATCTTTCATGACACACATTGTATGAAAGTTAAAAATAACTTTATTGCTTTTTCAACATTCTTAATTTAATAGTTCTAGTTCTCAGGTTCAAAATAATTTTATCATTTATAAAGTTTAAAATTAATTCAACCATGTCCAAAGTAAAACTTTAGGCAGGTTGAATATGTAACACAGAAACATAAATCACATTTTGAATAAAAAAGATTGATCATTCTCATGCATGACTGGGTAAGAGAATATAATTAATAACAGTGAAATGGAAGTAAAAAATATTTGCCCAAAAAAAAAATTTAGTTAGCAAATTTAATCATAAGTGCTATAATATCACCGTTTTTCTCAGATCGTTATTTAATATTTCATTTAGACCTTCATTCGATCGTCCATATGGTCTTCCATATTGAATTTTGCTGTAAAAATATGCTTCAATCTATAACCAAATTCCACTGTTTACATTTCTGAAAATACTTATAATTTGTTAGAGATAAATGGATTTTAATAAATAAAAATCATCTAATTTTTTCAAATCCATCTTCCTCCAAACCAAATATATCGCATGTCCTCAAGCCATACAAAGAGAAGAATTGATTGTTCCAGAAAAATAGAAAGAGTGCGAGCATGCTGTTAATTATTTTAAAAAAAACTAACTAGTAAATGGAAATGGTTTAGAAATGCATCTTCATGAAAAATAAAACAGTACTTAGAAATACCATGTAAATGAGAATATTATAATCAAAATAATAACATAGGAACAACTAGCCATCCATGCCTCATTATAAACATATCCTGTCATCGTCAAGTATTTTAAGTGTAACCTGGAGTGTGTGAGATTTACAGCTATGGGTCTCATTTCTAAGATAACGATATCTTAGCTATATGCGGAATTAGACGGCCAGTGCAAAGTCAACTTAGAGCCATTCTCAAATGACATTATAAACAATTGGGCATGACCTAATTTTTTGAAGAATTTTTCATATATTATCACTATCTTACGAACTATGTGTATAGTGGTGTATTTAACCATATCTCATTTACCATATATTGCCCCGCTACCAGTAGGCCTGTTCAGTACCTTGATGGATTTATCTTGGTACCATGCAAGCATAGCCCCACTGCCAACGAGCCTGTTCAATACCCCGACAGGTTTACTTGCAATTATCGAGCTTCCTGTTTTAAGGTTTTTACTTAGCATTGACCCACTGCCAGCAGGCATGTTCAGAACCCCGGCGGGTTTATCTTGTATAATGATATTAAAGATATGGAAGTTGATTGGTACTAGAGCGTGTTAAATCTAGCTAAACACATAATTAATTTTTTTTCAGAATAAAGTTATAGGTAATTTCATAATGGCCATACTCATAAAACATGTCAAAAGAGAATAAATGAAATTTGTTCTTTAACCTAACAGTCTTTATTCTTTATAAAATAAAAGTAATGTTCCCCACAGATAAAAAATCCACTTACTTTCGAGTTATCACCAAAATACTCAAGAGACAAGTTTTGATAAGAAGTATAGGATGAACTAGTAAGCCATAGGTAAAAAAATAAGGTTGTGAAAAATATGATAATGAAAGTGGGTCTTATCAAGCAACTTGTTTAAAAGGATAAATAAGAAATATACATGTCTGAATCAAGGTACTAAAAACTATATGAATCATAACAGAACTGGTTAAGTATGATATACAAAGGATTGATATAAAAAATTTATTGGTATAAGATGCAAATTTCGAAAGTACCCCAAAAACGTTAAAATACCTAATGAGTATTTTGCATACTTTCCTTGTCCAAGTAATATTCCGTTAGCTGCTCATAGAGATAATATACTTGTAATCAAAATGCAAAACCACTTGTTAGATGATTCAATTTATTCATAAAGATATAAAAGCGAAAGATTCTTGTGTAAACAACCTATTAGAAATGACTCTTATTTATTCAAAGCAACAAGCACATATTTAGATATATACAAGTGATAATAACCCAAAATAATTTTCAAGGATCACGAGGAGGAGGAACAAATTACTCTTCAACTAATTCCATTTCATTTTGTTGCAAAACATTTTGCATAAAATCCCGTTTAGATGTCGGTTGGTGATAAAGCCTAAGTCTATGTCCATTTACTAAAAAGGGAATTTCTGAGCCATCAATTGTTTTAATTTTTACTGATCCATTGTCAAAAGCTGTAACTACTTCGTATGGACCCATCCAACAGGTAGTTAACTTCCCTTTAAAATTTTTAAACTTTGAATCAAATAGTAGTGCCCAATCTCCAGTATTAAACTATTTTTTCTTAATAAATTTATCATGCTATGTTTTTCTTTGATTTTGTATTAACATCATTCTTTGTAGTGCATCTTATCTAATTTCGTCTAATTCATTAATATGCAATATTCATTGTTTCTATGCTTCATCCAAATTCATGCCTAATTGTGCTGCCATACGAAAGGTTTTAACTTGAAATTCAATACGTAAAAGGACTTGTTTTCCATACACTAACTCATAAGGGGTATGTCCGGTTGTGTTTCTCTGTGTTATCCTATAGGCCCATAAATCCTCTGGGAGTCTATTTTCCCAATCCTTATGATGTAAGTGAATGGTATTAGTTAAAATGGCTTGTAATACTTTATTAGTTGATTCTACCTCACCATTGGCCTGAGGGTGATAAGGAGAAGATTTGCAATGTCAGATGTAATATTTCATATTAAGTTCTTTCGTTAATTTAGAAGTAAACTGAGTACCTTGATTTGTGACAATTTCTCTAGGTACACCAAACCGGGTGAATATCTCTTCATATATGATTTCTACCATCGATTTCTCTGTGGCTCTAAATAAAGCTTTAGCTTCTACCCATTTGGTGAGATAGTCTATAGAAACTAAGATATATTTATTTTTATGAGACATGGCAGGAATTGGTTCTACAAAATCAAGAGCCCATTGCTGAAAAGGTTCAATCATAACTTGGGGTTGTAAAGGCATTTGATGAGATGACGCAGGTATACCCATTATTTGGCAACTATCACATACTTTGACATATTTGGAAGCATCCTTAAAAATGCTTAGCCAATAATAACCAGAATGTAATACTTTATATGTTGTCCTCTTATCAGAAAAATGACCTCCACATAGTCCATCATGGCATGCATGGAGGGTGTCTGTCATTTCATCCTCCCGCACACATCATCGAATAATAATATCTTAACCAGTGCGAAAGAGATCGTTATCAACCCAAGAATAATTGGAACTCTGAACTATAATATGACGCTTCTCATGTGCAAAACAATGGTTTGATATTTTCCCAGTTGCTAAATAATTAGCAATATATGCAAACCAAGGGGTTTGAACATATACATCAAATAGATGTTCATCTTCTGGTTTAGTATCATCTTCATGTTGAATATGGGAAAGGAAATCTGCTACGAGATTTTCTTTACCAGGTCGGTCAATGACAGTAATGTTAAATTCTTACAATAAAATAATCCACCGGGTCACTCTACCATTGGTAATTGGTTTATTCATTAGAAAACTAATGGCAGAGTGATCGTTATGCACACAAACTTCATAACATGTGATATAATGACAAAATTTAGTAATAGAATAAACTACTGCCAAAAATTCTTTTTCAGTAACGGAATAATTTAATTCGGGAGGGGTCAAATTTTTGCTAATAAAATAGATGAAATAAGGTTCTTGTCCTTCTTTTTGGCCGAGGACTCCTCCTATGGGCGTATCAAAGGCATCGATAGATATGTGAAAAGGAAGGGAGCAATCGAGACCCCTAAGTATTGGTTCCATCGATAGTTTGGATTTTAATATTTCAAAATCATTTTGACAAGATTCTATCCACTAGAATTCTTAGTCCTTTGTAAGTAAATTAAACATTGGTGCAACTATTTTAGTGAAATTTTCAATAAAACAACGGTAATATCCTACATGACCAAGAAATATTCTTACCTCCTTCTAAGTTTTGGGAGAGGGAAGGCCAACAATTACTTCGATATTTGCAGGGTCTACCTTGATTCCTTGGGAAGAAACAAGGTGTCCCAAAACTATACCTTCTGTCAGTAACATTTTACATTTTTCATGACTAAGGGATAAATTTGGTTCTTGACATCGAATCAAGACCTTCTCAAGGTTGTTAAGGACTTCTTGAAAAGTATTACCATAGGACGTAAAGTCATCCATGTATACCTCCACATAGTCATCTATAAGATCCAAAAAGATTCCTAAGACTGCTCGCTGGAAAGTGGCAGGTGCATTACATAAGCCAAATGGAAAAAAACTCGATAAACATATGTTCCCCAAGGGCATGTAAAAGTGTTTTTGTCTTGATATTCCGGTGCTATTAAAATCTGGTTGTAACCACTATACCCGTCAATAAAGGAAAAATATTGTTTACTTGACAGAGTATCTAATACTTGGTCGATAAAAGGTAAAGGAAAGTAGTCTTTAAGTGTAGCTTTGTTTAGCTCTCTAAAATAAACACAAATACACCATTTCCCTGTAACTTTCTATGGTACTACTACTAAAGGAGATACCCATTTACTATCAAAGATAGGATAGATGAAACCAGCAGTGAGGATTTTTTGTAATTCTTCTTTTACTATATCCTTTAGAGCAGGATTCATCCTCCTCTATGGATTCCTTACAGGTGACATGCTTGTATCCATATAAATATGGTGAATAGAGGTATCAGTGTGTATACCATTCATATTGGTGCATTCCCATGCAAATTCTCCAGCTTGTTTCTTAAAAAATTTAAGCAGTTGTGCTGGTTGGTTTTCACTTAATCCTGTGTTTATATGTAAATATTTTTAAGGGCCAACCTCACAAGGTATGGTATATGGTCCTGTATGTTTTTCAATTGTGAATACACAAGGTGTTTCTATAAACATTGAGAGAGCCATATTCTCCTGAAACTCATCTCCAAAAATATGATCAAATTGAGCAATTGAATGAGGGAAATTTGTACAGGTTGTCAAAGAAACAAACAGGTTTAATACATTGTATTCCCATGCAAATTCTCCAACTTGTTTCTTAAGAACTTTAAGCAGTTGTTCTTGTTGGTTTTCACTTAATCCTATGTTTATATGTAAATATTTTTAAGGTCCAACCTCACAAGGTATGGTATATGGTCCTGTATGCTCTTCAATTGTGAAGACACAAGGTGTTTCTATAAACATTGAGAGATCCATATTCTCGTAAAACTCATCTCCAAAAATATGATCAAATTGAGCAATTGATTGAGGGAAATTTGTATAGGTTGTCAAAGAAACAAATAGGTTTAATACATTCTCAGTCGTCTACTCATGAAGTGCCAAAAAAAAATATTTGGGAAGGGAGAGATCATCAAACTCTTCATCCCCAAAAGAACAATTTAACCACCATGAATCTTCAATTATTGGTTGTGCTGGGGGGGTATAAAATAAGTCTTTGTGTGGAAAACCCATTGGAAATAGTCATCTCTCCATCCCTACACCCTATAAAAGCATTTGTGGTAGCTAACCATGGTCTTCCCAAGATAATAGGATGTCCTTTAGAAGGATCCTTTGATTCTATGAACATAAAGTTGACAGGGTATTCCCATGAAGCTACTGATACAACAATGTCATCCAGGACTCTAGCAGGTTTTAATGTAGTGTGATCTGCTAGTTCTAGGATGGAAGTAGTAGATCGAAGAAATTGTCCTAACTGTAAAACTCCTAAAACTGCAGTGGTCATCATGTTAATAGTAGATCCTAAATCGATTAATGTATTCTCTATGGTAGTGTTGTTTTGTTGAGGCCTATAAAATCGCAGGTAACAACAGTAGGGATTCTCCCCAATAAACATTCCCAATTAGCTCATTATTGTTTGGTATGTGGGAATCCGTCCAGTTTGCGGTCCGACTACGGTAGGCCAAGCAATGGTTAAAATGTTTCACCAGTTGCGGTCCGGTCCACCATTTAGGTGTATTTTTAGTTTTTACCTTTATGTATTATGTGCAGGTGCCTAACTAAATGCAGGCAATAGACATAATGAGGAGGGTCACAACGTGATACACAGGTTCTTACCTCTTGTCTTACCTCTCTCGCTTCTAAATCACAAATAAAGAAAAACTAACTAAAACTAACTAACCTATCCCGAGGGAGAAATACCGTAATTAATGGTGAACAATATATTGTATAACATGCATAAAGAAAAACTACAGATAGCTGTTAACATTTATGAATACATGAATATCAATAGACATATGAACAACGAGATAGCTCATTGTTAATTAAAACATTCATTATTCAACTATGATTGTGGAAATTTCACAGAAATAAAAAAGAGCACATTCACAACATGAAAGAATTCATAAGTTAGAATGATCTCACAGTTTATGGAAACAAATTGAAACAGTAAAAGTTCACATTCAACCAGCCTATGGCAAACACTTGAAACTCCAGAGTGCTTTCTCTAGCCAAAAAATATAACTCTTTATTATAAGATGAATTAGTTCTCCTTACAATAATATTGCACCAAGATGTTCTGAAGAAAGGTCCTTTCTACCTAAAACTTGCCTATACTTATACAAAAAGAAAAACTTTTGGGCTACCCCTTGCTACCTTTTGGGCTTCTAACCTTTCTTTTACAAAATTTTGTCTTGTAGCTTGTGCAAAAAAATAAATATAATATATTACATTATTTATCAATATTCAAAAACATTCAACTAGGAGGGCCCAACTTGTTTGTTCATGAACTTTCTCCATATATTTGCCTCAGTTGCTATATTCTCAAAACTAGAAGGTTTGAGAAATATGATAGTGATTTCGTGCTGAGTAGCCTAGTTATTAATACTCACTATCCTACCAGGAATCAAATGCAGTTGGTCTTATATCAAGTGGATGCTCACATCTGCATGTGCTACTTCAGTCTTCAGTATCCTTCCATCAAAATCCTTGACTTGTTGGATGGCTTGTTCATCTTCGCTGCATTTGTTCTGTAACTGTTTCAAACAAATTTCATGTTCTAGTAGCATCTCCAATATCTTTGCAGGGGAGTTATGACACCGATTATAGGTCAGGAGCACTCTCCTACAAAATTCAGCACAAGCACCCTTTGTTCTCTTCACTATCTTCTTTAATTCCTCTGCTACGTTGCTGGCAAACTCAATCAGCTCGTATTATTGCTTTATTGTCTCTTGATCTTTGACACATATATCTACAGGAGATTCTTTGTTTGCTTCTACCCAAGACATCCTTCCCCGCAGAGTCTCCAGAATATCCTGGGTTCTATCCAAAAAATATGAGGTTGTACTTACAAGTTCTTCTAATCTGATGTTTATTTGTTGGACTTTATATATTTCTTCAGCTATCTGCAATTGTATTTGATGAATTTTATTTCTAAGCATAAGATGATGCTTCTTTAAAGGTTCGATATCAGCCTTCTGCTCTAGCTGTGTTTAGTGAAGCTGCAAGTGAACTCTTTTTTTCCTCCAAATATGCTATTTGAGTCTCATATAGCTTAGTATCCCCTTTCGCGATGGTCTTCTGCTCTTCTAGCTCTGTCACTCTACCTTCTAATATGCTCTTTTCTTCATTCATTTCTTCAATTGATAACTGAAGATGATTTTTCTCAACCTCCAAACTCTCATATTTCAGCTGTACTTTTCCCAACTCTACTGAGGTAGCCTGAGAATTCCTCTCCATATTTTATGTAGATACTACCAGAGCGTCTTTATCTTCCTACAAAGTTTGACATTATTCCTTTGAAACTTTGACCTCACCGATCATGTCCTCATACTTTCTCTTCAGATTCTAGCTTTCACCCCTTTTCTTCATCAAAGTTTCTTTCAATTGAGCCACTCTTTTCTGAGACTGCTCAAGGTCAGTCATGATCATATCCACATTGTCTTCAGTGGCTAGGGTTATGGCTACCCTAGCCCTCAGTAATAATTGTGGATTCTTATGTGTACCATGAACAACTGTTTTGTCAGTTACCATCATTCTTGGCTTACCCCCAATTTCCACTTTCCTTTTAGTTCTCTTGACAATTCTCTTTTTTTCTTTATCATAAAAAATAGTATTGAAATCCGGTACCTCCTCTCCTTCCATAGGCATGAAAGGAATTAAATCCAGTCCAAAAAAATGACCCTCAACCTTCTGCTACTGTACTGCTAGAAGGAACAATAGGCTCTAATGGGTTACTATCAGTCTGATCCTCTTCTTGGTCCATAGGGTCTTGTCCTTCTAGTATCTTGGTTTTTGACCTTTCAAGTGCCTTTTCTGTTTGTTGTTTCCCTTTTTGGAAACCTTCTAATTTGAACCCTTCAATGTCTTCCTGCTTTTTATGGATTTCATCTTCTTCAGCCTTCTTGGCTACTTCCACAGTTGCTTGCTTCTTTTCTTCCTCTTCTATTCTCAACCAATTATCTACTTCCTGTACAAGTCTGTTAGCCTCCTCCTCTCTCTTTTTTGATTATTCTTCTTCTTACATTTTATTCTTTTCAGCAAGCTTTCCTTTACCACCCATAGTTTTGATTTTTTCTTTGAATCTTTTTCTAACGGCTGTCATGTTCTTAGCATTGCGAAAATCTCCTCATCTTTGTCCCAAAAATCGGTGTATTCAAAATGTACTCCAGTTTTTTTGCAATAATCATCTACTTTGGCATTGATTCATTTCAATGAAAGTTCATTTCATCGAAGTGAAATTATTCCAATTCCAGGATAAATTCTACCATAGTCTTCACCCTTGAAAATTTGTAACTCCCAATGAAAAAAGGCACTACAGGATATATTGCCTTTTTCTATTCAAACAGGAAATTCCCTACTCCATCAATATATAACTGTCTAACAGCTTCTTTATGGAGTACATAATCAGTAGCATATCTAGGGAGCAGAGAAGGAGCTCTCGATCCACCATACATCCTTAAATATAAACCATCCTCTGTGAGATAATAACTTCCAAATTCCTGCATAACCTTGAAGGCTTCTTCTGACATGCAATTGCATTCTTCCAAGAAAATCAAAGTGTATAAAGGCATGATGAAATGATCACAGATCTCCTTATAATAGGTGTAGTATTTATGAGCCCAAAATAACTTGTAAGTAGCTCGATCCTTATACTGGAGCTCGATCCTTATCCTAATCAAATTTTAGTGCAGGGAAAGGCTACGTGCATAGAATGCAGTCGATCAAAATAGAGTTCATGTATAATTCATAAATTATTTTGGGATTGTTACCACCTAAGTTTTACTTAGTGCTCTTTGATCAAGTGAGCCTGGTGAACCGGACAGGGTTGAATTGTTCGAACTTCAAAAAGACCTTTGGAAGTACTTTTGGGAAGTGCTTGTTGTATCATATCACATGTTCATACCCCATGGGGGAGTTGTAATAAATGTTCTAGCATGATAGTGTCTGTAAAAGACTTGGTCTCTTAGACTTTATTTGTCAATCCGATCAGCCTAGGGTGTTTTTTCCCTTGGTTATTATTGGTTGTTGAACAAACGACTGATAATTTCTGAGTTTTTCACTCCATACCTCCAAAGTTGGGGTGGTCGGCTTGGCATTTAGGCCTATTGAGATTATTAGAGTCTATGTGTCAATGTATAAACATGCTAGACATCATTTTTGAGTCATATGAACATCTCTAAGTCCCCCTACGTGTTTTTCAATTTTTCAATTTTTTAGTTTTTTCAGTGTTTTTTATTAAATTTTAATTTTTCCAAAACTTAGGCTATTTTTTAATAGTTTAATTGGAAAAAATGATTTTGTAATAAAAGTGGGCCAAATAATCAGTTTCAGTCATGTAGGTGCTCATTTTCAAGCTAAGAGCACCATGTAAACCCATGGACCCACTGTTCCCTAGTTTTGAGTGATTTTCCATCACTCAGGTCAGAAAGCCCCAAAAATCAATTATTGATTATTTTAATTAATAAATTGATGAATAATGGAGCAAATCCAAAATCATAAATCAATGGATTCTCAGCCGATTTGATTGAAATCAGTCAGATCTGAAGCAAATTGACTGGATCTGACAAATCCTTGACTGAAGGAGGTGATAAAATCAGATCCAAAGTTGATATTGAGCATCCTTTATGGGGAATCTCTCCCTCCCTCTCTCCTCAACACGTTTTGGCTCATCTAGATGAGTTTTGGGCTGATGTGTCAGTGTATGGGTTGATGTGTCAGCCAGATAAGGCCCCCGGTTGACAAGTAGGCTCGGTTCAGCCTCAGTTCTGCATTGATGAACTCTCCATCAGTTGATTTCACTTGATTCCATGAGGAATTGTGCCCCCCCTGGGTTGGATGGCCTGCAAATTGTATATATCCTACTTGAGGATCCCTCTTCCAAGCTAGTTAGAGCTGGACTGAAGGGCTTGCCATTGTAATACTGTTGTAATCTTTCGATTGTTGAAATAAAGAAGCTTTGGAGGCTAAATGGTGTAATGCTCTCATATGTGTGGATTAATCATTGTCTTACGGCTATTGATGTTGCCGGCTTTTCACTCAATTTCTGCATCTAAACCTTGTCTGGCTTGAACGATTAAGCTGAATCAATAGGAGTATAGTTGGGCAAGTAAGGTTACTTGTTTTTCTTATATCTCATAGAATATATGTTATAAGATATTGATTATACATGTTTAATAAGTTTATTTGCATGTAATTCTTGTTTCTTTTTCATATATATACCCGGATCTCATGAGGTTTTGTGCAGGATTGTGTGTTTAGCTTTCAGGTAGCAAGGATTGGACGAGCTGTGGATCTAATGATTGGACAAGCTGTGGATCTAGTTTGACTCCACTACGCATCCAAATTTTTGTGACATTGCCCCTCTGCATTCCACTAACAAGTTTCCTCTGTAGATCTGCTTCAACAACAAGCATCTTTCTTCCCCTTTCTCTCCTTTAAAATCTAAAATTTTCCTCAAATTGGTTTTTTAAAAGGTTTCTTATTACTATGATATATCTCATTAAGAAAAATACACATATATCTAATTATTAATATCCCTTACAAAATATATATCTTAATTTTTTCTTGCACATAAAGTTCATTTTCAAGAGATCTAGCTAAAATTACCTTAGTTTCGCAAGTAGTTTAGTGAAAATTCATAGCTTGTTGTTAAGGTAGTTTCATTTGCTGTACGATAAGTTTAATATTTTGAAATATCAGTGCACTTTAATTGGCTGCACAAACAGCAATACAAGATCCCAAGGAAAGCTTTCTTTCCTTGGTTCCTTTTCTGTCGGTTTAGCTAGTTTAACCGCATTATTTTTTGAGATAAAGTAGGCTGATCCAAAGGTACTATTAAAGTTATTTTGGGCATATGCTATTATAACTTTATCACTTTCCTTTATCATGTATGACATAAATAAAAGGAATCTTCTATCCGAAGTGGTCTCAGTAGCATTCAAATCCCCCCAGGGTCTCCCTTTTCACTAAAAAATCTTAATTCTTTTTTGCAAAATTGTAAAAACTTGGTTTCAACCTGCATAAGGACCAAGAAAGTTCTGATTTATCATTTCTATGATTCTGTAACCATTAATAAATAAAATTTTCTTTGGAATAGGCTCTTTCGAGCCCATTCCCCATCCCCCCTGGGGGGATTCGCGTCGGTGCCCTTTTCATCATTTTATGCTTATTTATTTTTTACTAGAATTGATCTGATTTGCAGGGTAGTATACTTGATCTTTTTATTAATTACATACTCCATATCTCACATTTCAAAGTAATCGTAATACGTACCCCACGATTTCCCAATTGACCCGAAAGGGGAAAGAGATTCGTGGTAGGATTAATTAAGAAATATGAATTGTGTATCTGTTTGATTTCTTCTATTTTTTTTATTATAAGCAATTATAAAATTAACCCCTCCTCGATTCCCCGATTGAGATCCACTTGGATCGAAAGAGGTTCTTGGAGGCTTTTCTTTTAAACAAGAACATTTAGTTTAAAACTTATTAAAATTTACAAGACTCTAGTGTGTATGCTCTACACTTGGCTATGGTTCATCCAATCATTCAAGCTGTATCAAAATCACTTGAGTGACTAGTGTAATTAGGACTCACTCTCCCCAACTTACAAACCATCAGGTGAAAATCCAACACCTAGATCAAACCTTTACGGTGGCAAAATACCCAAAGGAAGTGAGAAATTCTACAAAGTGACCTCAGGGCACTGATATCTGTTACACCCTAATGGGTGCATTACGAACAATAGCCCCAGAGATTCCATTTCAGCCCACATATTCCTTGCGGGTAGCCGTAAAGGTTTAGTTTTGGACATACTCCAAGTAATCTCGGGTATATCTGGAGTCCCCCCTTTGCCTAATTTAATCAACTCATACTTCACATTTAACTTAAAACATACCAAAATGCAATCGCAAAACATTCACTCCAAGCACATGCAAGCATATTGATTATATTTTTGACTCCATTTTAAGGCACTGGTCGTTTTTGCTTCATATATATATATATATATTGTGTATCAGCTTTGTGCTTTCATGTGTTTATTTTCACATCTCGTCATCTTTAATTGTCTATAGTTAAATATTCAAACTCCTAAGTAACTGATTCAGTTTAACATCATCACACTAAGAAATCATCCTTAGTAACTTAATAGGGTCTACCCCCCTTGGCTTTGTTAGGAGTTGAGCCTAAACGGAGGATTCAAGAACAAGGTGACAGCCTTGACTCGAGACTTTCCCCCAAGGACACACCGAGTGGCTTGAATATTTCTTCCATGTGACCCAGGTGTGTGAAAAGCGGCAACAGGGATAATCCTCCCAATGTTGCACTGATGCAGGCTGAAAGGCTATTTGACACTGTGCTTTCCTAGTTAAAAATAGTTCCCAGTGTAGCAACATAATAAATAACAGGTATCCAACCAAACTTAAAACTTTTCCCGTTAGCTCTCCTAAATATTTTGTTCAGCATTAAAACGATGAATCTATATGGGGCACAGAGAGCTGATGTCTCATATTCCCCAGAAGGTTTGGTCCTGAAGTTTCTTCCCAGGATCATCATTTTCTTCACTGTCTCTACCAGGTCCAGACCTAACTCTTTTAGCCAAACTTCAGTTAGATAAGTTTGTGGTGATGGTAGATGATATGCCATGGACACATAAGCAAGGTTGTATGTAGCATAGCCTTGTTTCTCGATATTCATTAGGATCATCATTGTCACATATGCCCTGGGAAAAATCCAACCTATCATTTTCGAGCATCGAAAAATATCAGGCCTGGTAGCCACCTTCATCAGGGCTGACCTCTCAATATTTGTATATATCTACATGTCTTAAAAACCAGCATCATAGACACTTTGGCTTGAAATCATTTTATACACTTCTCTCCACTTGTATTCTAGTTCAACCCTAGTAGTAGCTTTAGTGTCTTCATAAATGAATTCTACCTTGGTTATTATTTCTACTTTAGGTTCTTCTTCAGTCACTTGGGATTTCTTCTTCTATTTCCTTGGAATATTGTAGTGTTGGAAATCAACCTGTAATAGTCATGAAACATGGTTTCAGTTTAACTATCTATAGCAACTGGTATAATAATAGAAAAGAAAAACATACAATCATTACCCCTTCTTTGATATGCATGTTGGAAATTTATGTTAATACACAGTCCTCAGAATGAGATATTTTAACAAAGAAAACCCTGCAAAATTCCTACCCTCTAAATCTGCTCAAAACTTCAACTATCTCAAAACCCTAATCTGGAAATTTTTCTTTAACTTATATAGGCACTTTGATTTGAAGCGAACTCATCCCACCACTGCATATACAAGAATCCCAAAAACCCCTATCAGTTTCATCCAACTTCCTAAACTGACACGAAAGCTCATCTCCAAAAAACCCTATCCAACTGCGCGGCCATCCTGAATCCCACGGGAAACTAGTGCTGTAGAGGACATGGATTTGTAACCTCAGGATGAACATATAAAAACCAATAATAGCATGGTGCAGACACTAAAACGCCTATCTGCACC
This sequence comes from Pseudotsuga menziesii, assembly GCA_001517045.1. Taxonomy (NCBI): domain Eukaryota; kingdom Viridiplantae; phylum Streptophyta; class Pinopsida; order Pinales; family Pinaceae; genus Pseudotsuga; species Pseudotsuga menziesii. Next base: position 405,734 of record LPNX010300694.1, read on the forward strand.
ATGCCTTAAATATTTGCGCAATTTTCATAGGTGCACTCATGGTGGACAACCTAAAAACCACCAGCACAAAATGCTCATAGCAAACAGGTTGAGCCCTTAATAATAGATAAAATCACCGTAAGAAAATAATACTATGTATAAGAAAACCTAACCCTACCATGAACTTCACCCCATCCACATGGTGGTTAAAATTAACAAAAATCAATCCAAAGAAACAAAGTTATGAACAAAACCTACCTAGAAATGGTGATGCGAGTAACCTGGATAAGAAAAAACCTTCCACGGGTGCAAAGTAGGATGAATCAAGTCCTGATAGCTATGCACACACAAGAGGACGAAAGGCTTCAATGGTGAAACTGATAAGGAAAAACCCCAAAACGACGTTATATAAGCCTCGACCAGTTGGAGACCTAATTAACCATGAATTAGAAACACAGTCTTGAATCCACCTGCAATATCAGATGCGAATGAAACTACAGACCCAGCATCACATAAGAACAAAACTCAGAAATTGGAAACACTATTTATTGATTTTCGGATCCTCTTGCTACTATTCTTTCGCAACGTCGGCAACAGACTGCTCTACTAACTCAGGATTTGGAACCTAGTAGGACTAATCCCTTCGGAAGCAGCAGAGGAAACATGAAGACCTCATATTAGCTCAAGACTATACCTCTGCAACCTTGGGTAGGTGACAGACTAAAACCTCCAATTCTCTCCCGCAAACAAACCCAAAATCGAGATTGCTCACAATATCAGTGTTCGAAAATCATAGATGAAGGAAAATCCGGTTCATTGGATATGCATGACACTAAGACACCGTAGACTTGGTAAACTAAATCCGAGAGGACAAAGAAAACTTACTCTGATGCAATGATGAAGACCTCGGAAGGTTCCAATCGGAAATTTAGTTGACTTTTCTTCCGCAACGTCAGAAGACTAGTCAACTAAACATCCGATATCGAAAAGCTAGTGGATTGAGTATCTGATATAGACATCCAAAAGACCAATTTTTTTTTCAGAAAATTTCTGATCCCAGAGCAATCCTTGGAAAAAATAAAACACTCCTAGGCCAGTTTGAAACTAAAACAAAACAAAGGGGGACCCTAAAAAATAGGATTTTTGGGGGAATAGTTGCAGTTGCAACATGTTTATAATTATAGCCACTACTGGGGCTCCTAGATTTGTATATTTTGCAATTTAGGACTGACCTGTCATACATTCAAACATTTATCCTATAACATGAATTGTAAGAGGGTCCTTTTGCTTCTTTCCTGGGCGTTTAATACATAGCTCCTTTATTACCTTAATGTACATGGGTATATCTTTAATAGCTTGTAATAGAGGTATTTTAATACATATGTTCTTTAATTCATTCAAAATGTTATACTTTGGATGAACTACAGGTTTTTCTATTACGAGTCTCTCTGGAAATGGAGGAATTATTTTCTCCTGAATAGTTTCTTATGGAGGATTGATGTGTACTGGAACCTTTGGAATGTTCACATCCTCCAAAATAACATCATTCATGGGTTCACTTGAATCTTCTTCTTCTTCATTTGGTTCGTGAATGATGACTGATGACTTGGGTTTATTATTCACAACTCTTCTCGATCGTAATTGAATTTCATGTATGGGTACAGTCGAAATAAGGTATGATGGAAGAGTTTACAACTCAATGCTGTTAAGAGCTTGAGTTGGTTTATTATTAGATTTAGGTATCAGTTGTGTAGTTAATAATGTCGGTCAAGGAGGATTTACATTCTGAAAGTGATGAGGTTGTTGTGTGATAAAACAAACTAAGGTACAAATCCATGCGGAATTTGCTAGAAATTTATTTGATTATGAGGATAAGGATGATTAGGTGCAGGGGCAGGTTGTGGATGAGGATATTTTTTTCCTCTCCATCCTTGTGACCAATATTGTTGTTGTGGAAATTTAGGAGGAGGATACTAAGGTGGCCAATTCCGCCAACTGGAATTGTTCCATTGCTGAGGTGGTTGATATGGAGGATAATAGAGTGGAGGTTGTGGTGGAAAGTTTGTATATGCTAGTTTGTCTCTAGGTTGTCAAGGATGCCTCCTAGATGTTTTAGCTAAATCCCCATTGTTATAGATGGCTTGCAATCTAGGCAAGGATGGGAAGTTAGTAGTTGGGGAATTACGTCCCCTACGGTAGTTAGTAGAGACTTCAATAAGTTTTCCGGTCTTGACAAATATACCATGAGGATCTCTAATTCTACTCATGAAAGAATTTTAAACTAAAGAAAACCTATGCTACTACTGTTTCTAGATTTGGGGGCTCCTGTTATAAAAGATGCGCAAGTTCTTACCACTCATCTTACCACTCTCCCACTACCAACCTATTACTAAACTTCATAAATAATTCTATTCTATCTTACAGAACAACTACTTGGAAACGATGCCAAAAATGTTGGGTGTTTTATAATGTCTAAATCAATCCACCTATTCTTGGATTATTAATCTGGGTTGGTAAGCTTAGAGTTGACACAAAATATATGCAAAGGTAGAGGGTGTCGTGTAAATATTTTAACAAACAAAAGATCGAAATATATTTCAAAATGAAAAACCGAGTCAAACTACTAAAAATGCAATTATTAAAGTAATTAAACTGATACAAAATAATAAACTAAATAATTAATAATAAACTTTAAACTGAAATACAATAAAAAATTAACTATTCAAATGGGAAACTAGGGTACAAGGAGGACTTAACTTATAAGCAACTAGAAAACTTAATAAATAAAACTTAATAAAAGAAGCAAGCAGGAAAATTAATCAAAGAAATATCTTTAGGTTCTGTCCTACAAGTTCTTTCAACAATAACACAACATAAAAGAGACAACCTAAAAACATACTAAGGAAAACACATGTAACACTAAATCTCACATGCAAACGAATAAATCAATCTAAAAAGCATAAATACAAAATAATATAGCAGTAAAACAAAATTAGAAATAACATTCAAGAAACAAAAACAACTTGACACACATTCAAGGAAAAAAGAAATAAGTAAAATAATAAAACTTTAATAAATAACCTAAAACAATTAAACTTTAACTTTACTGTTAAACAAAACTATCGCCTAACTATTACAGTCAAAACATAGTTCAGACATTAACAAAACATAACTAAAAACAATCTTAAAATACAGAAAAAAACACTAAAAACATAACTAAGGCTTGAATGACAGACTAAACTGTGGGTCTGAAAGGGGTGGCTGAATAACAGGCTGAACAAGATGTCCGAATGACAAGTTGCATAGTTAAAATGGTAAAAATGAACCTAAATGAACTAATTTTCAGCTGAAGTCATGCAGATGTAATTCTAATGCATAAGGGAAATAAATAAACCTACTTAATAAGAAAATCTAACAGCAAAATAAACTTAAACAAATTCATAAACATAAGCATAAAGAAACCATTGCATATTAATAAACTGGAATGTAAATTGCATAAATTGATAATTAAAACAGAAATGAAATAGATAGAACTGAATCTATTTAACTTGATAAGCAACAATATATTTTATCTAACTTGCAAATAAACTGAACAATAAATTGGAAATGAAATGACTGAAAGCAAACTATCTAATTCAAAGTTGCAAGAAAACTATGCACGCAGTTAACTATCTAATTTAGAAATAAAATTGCATTACAGACATAATAAAACAAACTGTGAATTAAACTAGCTAGAACAGGAAAAATGAAATAAATAAACAAGAAAAGAAACTTCTGGTGGATGAGGGGCCCTCTCAGCAATTAGGGGTGATGTCTGGCTAAATTCTACTCAAACGCAATCTTCAATAGCAACACATACAACTCTTTGTTCAGATGGTGGAACAGAAATACAAATGTTTAAGAGCAACCTGATAAATTCTTTTGACTTTCTAGATCTAGCTAACTGACTAATTGAGCTCTCTCATAAAGGCTGCTATAGATGATAATTTACAGGGATGAGAAAGTCGACCTTTTAGTGGTCATATGCTCTCTAAATTTAGTCAATAATAAAGGCATTTAACTGATCACAGGCCAATGCGAAGGCATCTTCCTTCTTCAACGCAGTTCTCATATTTTTACTAGGCATCAAACACACAGGCTCCTTTTCAGCATGAACGATCTCCAGATGTGGCGCAAAAGTTCCTTCCTTATCACAGCAGGTGACTGATGGAAAATATTCTAGAGAATGGGTTGAATGCATCAATCCAATGCGTGGATGGTTGATGTGGTGTTGAGCAAAGGAGAATGTAGGCTGGAAAATATCTAGAACACAGCTTCATCACCCAGACGCGTGGATAACAGTTTGTTTGTAGGTTGTTTCTTGTTTTAAATGTCGAAAATTAATTCTTAGTAGCGCGCAGTCTGATGGGCGATTTGGATGAAGAGCTGAACGGGAGGCTAGGACATGAGATGGATACACTAGGCATTGATCTAGGGAGAACAGAGTGTCTTTTCGCTAGCAGGCTTTAGGGCTGTAGTCTACAACAAAACATTTCAACATCTAGAAAACCACCAATGAGTTTCATGCAACGGAATGGATGATGAGCTGGATGTCGAGCTAGACATGCTGTGCGAAAAGTAGGCTGAATGCATTATGTTTATTAATTTAGCCCGAAAATATTATAAAGTTTGCAAACAAATATACAAATCAGTTAATACATCAAATGCACTTTAATAATGTCATTTTTAATTAATAAAACCATAAAAATGATAATAATAAGAGATTTCATATAAACCTTAAATTCACTCATACCTAAGGCTGAATAATGATCTGTGTCACATAAAATATATAAAAGATAATAAAATATGTGTTTAAATGAGTAATTTAACTGCCAAAAATGATAACAAATCTAGGATCAACACGATGTGCAGGTTCTTACCTCTCATCTTACTGCTTCTGCCTTATCAATTACCTATTTATCCCTAAACTAAGATAACTATCATATCCTATCCTATCCATGCAGGGAGAAAATTTGACTTAAGAGTAATATACTGAAAATGTTCATACAAGTCTAACAGATAGTTGTTCCAACACAATATTCACATTTATAGCCGAAAGAATACCAAAGATATCACTGATATGATAAAACAATTTATTACTCTTTTCACACATAAACATTTGCATAGAAAGTAAAATCATTCATCACCAATGAAGTAATTCAAGAAATCTATAACGATCTCACATTATATGTTACAAATGAAAGAATAAGTATTTCCACATTAAACATTCCACACATTCTAGACAAAATCTTCGTCTAGGATTTGCCCAACAAACAAGTCCTTCTTATTAGCAGATAGTTCTCTTACAAAATGGTCCAACTTCTATTATGCTAGAAAAATTCCCCTATATTTACTTTCCTCCTCTAATTATATTACAAAAAGAGTTTGTCCTCTAGTGACTCCTTGTTCACCCTAAGCCTAGGAATTCCTAAAAATTTTCATTTTGTGCTTACATAGGAAAATAAAAAATTATTTTCAAAACAAGAAATTAGATGGGCCCTTCCACACTGAAAATATATCTTTCCCACACATTTTCTTCTTCATCTGTCGCGTTATATAATTTGATAGGCTCCAATACTTGCAAAGTTACTTCATGAATTGACAAGTGTGTCTCTATATGCATCACACCCTCTGTCGTAGCCTTGCAAATGTATCCCAAGAAATATGCATTAATAGAATCATGTCCCATAGAGTGAAGAATGTATTATTCTATGAAAGAATCTGTTTTTCTGATATACTATAGATATTCCCACAACCCATCTTGGAGATGTGCTACACGTCGATCCTTTTCTGGAAGGTCAGTTATCTTTGGAACTAAAGGGATGTGACACTTCTCATGGACCTAGTATATTTTCTTGTGAAAGTTATGGAACTTTTCTATGGTCTTAGGAATTTCATAATTTATTCTCCTAGCATCTTTCCTACAAAATTATAGAAGCTCCATCTCCGACTTCAGGTCCTCTATTGTCTTATGGGGAAGATTATTAGGGAACTTTGAATTAGTTTCCATCCAATCCATATGGATTTTAACCTTTTCTGCAATATCCAATAGCCCTTTTTTGAATGCCAGTGAATCTATAGCTACCATCTTCATTATTTCCATCATCAGCCTCATCCTGTAGATTTCATCTATGAGTATTACCTGAGAATTATATATATGTTCCTGAATCTTTGAGGTTTGATCACAAAATTGAGTTATATCTTTCTTTCTCTTGTCTTCCAACTCTAGTTGCTCTACCAAATATGACTTCTTCCTAACCAACTCCTCCACTTGAGATTTCAATTATTTGACCTTTTGGTTTGTGATCGACTCTCTTGACTTTAACTTAGAGATTCGAGCTTTGAAGTCACTCCTTTCCCCTTCTATAATCAGTAACTGCACAGTTAATGCATCATTTTATGTTTCCAAATTTTGGTATTCATTCAGTAACCTATCCTTCTCAAAGAGAATGGTGTCACGCTTCCTTTTTAATTCTATCCCTTCTCCTCGCATTTTCACCAAATTATCTTTCAATTTGAGAATCTTCTCTTTATTTTGCTCCACGTCATTCATTAATATGTCGACATTATCATCACTAGCCTCAGAAGCTGCTATGTTTACCGAGGCTATGAATTTTGGGTCTTTATGGGTACCTTCCATAATTGTGTTCTCTGTGATGGTGACCACATCAGTCTAAGTGCCCATTTTTAATATTTTCTTTGACCTTCTCATGATGGTATTTCTAGTCTTACAAAAAATGATGGTGTCCAAGTGAGCCATAATATGTTTCTTTGACGGGGTGAACGGGGTGAGCTCGAGTTCCTCAAAAGGGATGTGACCACTGGTACATATCTCACTTGTTGAGCCAGGAGGGTCCAGGTCCATGTTCTGTGGGCTAGTAAGATCATTCTAGGTTTCCTCTTTGTCCATATATATGTTGACCTTATCTTTTTCTTCTTTCCTCTTCATCTCTTTTCTTGCTTATGTTTCTGTTGTTTCCTTTCTCTTTTATTCTTCTTCCTTTTGCAACATTTGGGCCTCCTCTGCTTGCTTCTTTTTATCTTCTTCTTTCATGTTTTTCTTTACTTCTGCTATTTCCAACTTTACAACCTCTTCCTTTTTTTTTGAAGGCTTTTCTCCATTGTAGTGACGACAATATTGCTAGAGCTAGAACCGCTCTTCCAAGCAAATCCTTTGTTTATTTTAGTCATATTGTTCTCTCTTTTGAACATTTCTTCCTTCTTGTCAAAGAAGTTTGATTATTCAAAATGTTTCTTAACCACTATGCAATGTTCAATGGCCTTCTTCCTACTATCATTCCTCGTAAAAATCTTCTCCCAAAAATGGAACACTTCTAGATTCTTCACAAAAATCTTCAGCCCCTTTCACTCTTGAAAATTTATAGGATCTGATACAAAAGGGAAACGAAGGAAATGAGGATTTTTTATGATCATGCAAGTAGCTTCTAATCCCATTTATGAATACTTTCCTCATAACTGTTAATGGAAATTGGGTTCAATCCTCCCTATGAGTTTTGCAACATGGACTAATCGCCTCTCGAGATTTTAACTCAGGCGATTGTGGTGGATATTAACACCTGCAGTTTTTTGTCTAAGGACAATCGTGAGTCCAAGAAATGGTATAAGAGCAACATGTCGATGGTTTGAAACCCACTTGGCTCGCTTTGGGGGGGATATTGTTGGACATTGGGTTCAGCGATCCTTGTGAATTTCTCAAAATGGACTAATCGCCTCTTGAGATCCTAACTCTGGAAATTGTGGCAGAGATTAACACCTGCAGGTTTTGGTCTAACGACAATGGCGAGTCCAAAAAAAGCTTCCTTTTGAACTAAAAAGTTCATTGCATATCTGGGAAAAAGGGATGGAGCTCGGGAACATCCGTACATTCTGATGTGCATGCCCTCATGTGAGAAGTAGTAGCCCCCATATTCACTTATGACTACCATTGCATTTTCATACAAAAAGTTTGGTTGTTCATGGAAAGTTATCCTCTAGTTAGACATGAGGAAATATTCACATATGAGATTATAATAACTCGCATATCGATGGGCCCACATGATTTGATAAGCCACGTATATTGGATATTCAACTCTATTCCAGATGCACCCCAACTTAGGAAATGGGTGTCTACCCAATATGAAATCTATGATGTATGAGGACATATAGAATCATGCCTTCTTTTGGGTTAAACTTCCTTATGCAACTACGATTGATGATGTCAGGTTGTCTGAGATGATTTCCTCCCAATTAAAAAATTGTTCCCTGAAAGTCTATATGTAGTAAATTACAGGCACCCAATTTAACTTGTAGATAATCCCATATTCCTTGCCAAACATTCTGATCAACAATAAAGCTATAATTATGAAAGGGGTCCTTAAGCTTTGACATTCATATTCTCTGCTTTCTTTCTGTCTCATCTTCTTTCCTAATACTACTATTTTCTTAGCATTTTCCAAGGGGTCTATGTTTATACCTTTGATCCAATATTCAGTCAACATGACCTAGGCTGGTGGTAACTTGTATGCTATTTCTATATGAGCTGGATGGAATGAGGAAAATGCCTCCCCTTTGATGTTAGAAATGACTCTTGATGTGGGATCAACTTGTGGTAGAATGCACCTGATAACCAATGAAAAAGGACAGATTTATTGGCACATAGCTACTTTTGTGATGCTTGGACTTTTGATATTTTGATACAAAACCATTTCTTTGAGACCCACATCAAGGATATCCTGGTCTCGGATCATTTGATACAATTTCCCCCATTTGAATTCAGGGGAAATTCATGTTACTTATTTGGTATCTCCAAACATGGTTTCTATCCTGGTGTCTAATATAACCTCCATGTCTAAATCTACTTTGCTTAACTTAGACTTCTTCCTGCACCCTTCTTAGGAATTTTTGAATCCTGTTGAACAGAAGAAAAATGGTACAAGCAATTTAAACAGTGGTGTGTTGAAGTCATTTCCTTTCATGTTACTAGAACTGGGATGTGTACATGCTTTCAATTTTTTTCTTTTCTCCTTGTTTCAACAATGTGCAGATGTGTGGGACATAGTATGAAACTGAGAAAGGTAAACAAAAACCACTTCAAAATATTTTTCCCAATATTTTATTAATAAACACACAACAATTATCGGTGGTACTTGTGGTTTGCGAAGTCGATAATTCAATGATGTTGCTTAAGGGATTAGAATTTAGTTTAATGGGAAAAAGTGTGAGTTCTGGTGTGATACCCTACTTTATCTTCCTGAGAAGACACGAGAGGCATGAAATGATTTGGTTATTTGGGTAGGTTCCTATGTTGGTCTTATCGTAGCAAAGGAATCACTATGCTCGGCCAAAGTGCACAAAATTACTAGCTACAGTCAAAACACTCCCCAAAACGTGGTTAAGCCAACAAAGAGCTCACATTGAACTTGGAATGAAGAAGGGAAAATGGAGAGATAAGAAAACCTTAAATACTGGAAACTTCAACAATTCTAAACCCAATGGCTACTCTACTAGGTGATACAGCGAGGAAGGTTCAAAAATCCAATATAATATATAAAAAAAACCAAAGCAAAGAAAAAACACCCGACAAAAGAAAAAAAATAACTTTTAAAATCAATACGGGCACAGGGTGACCTACATATCAGTTGCTAAGAGGCTGCGAAAGCTAGATAAGCACAATTGGGGACACATAATTTTATTCTAATGACCGGTGGCAATGAAAATGGTGTTTTTTCAATAATAAAACAAAATAGCCTCTCAGGTATTTATACAAAGTGAAACAAAACCTAGTCATTCATAGGGTTGGTGGAGTCATAAATGTCATTTGGCTTGTACTTTTTTGATTCTTGGCCGCATCCTAAGAAACAACGTCGCCGACCGAGTCTTTGCTATTACTTGAGTTGCTCCAATGGATCAGGGTCACCAGGAGACATTCCTCAAAACATGGGTGTCTCTTATGATTTTCCAATGATCATTTCGACCCATTTATCTGAGTTGTTGTGACAATCCATTTCAAGTGAACATGTTGATGTCAGCGCTTGACTTCTTCTTGTGGGTTGATCAGTGTCCCTTTTAATTTTTTTTACCTCAAACTATGACTGTTTCTTCCGCACTCACTCAAGTGCTATGAAAGTTTGGTGTTTACTGTTCAATTAGATCAACACGTCGAGTTCTTTTGACAGTGTCGGCTTAACTCGCCCAGTAGCTTTGAAAAGGAGAAATGATGAAAAATAACATTTTTCTTCGAACAGTGGCATCTCAACTCGCAGAGTGGCTTTGATACTATCAGCTCAAGTTTCTTAGTTCTTTCGACCACCTCGGAGAAAAATTATAAGTTTTACTTAGCTAAAAACTCCCTCTTTGATTGATATTTCAAAAAACTAAGTGTTGAAGTGTGAACTTCTTTGAATGAAAAAATGAATCTAAGTCTACTTCTAAACAAAGTAAAACGAGGGGCCCTAAAATAATAAAATTTTGGGGAAGCAGTTGTAGAAACACTAGAAAGGAGAGAAACCAGAACTAGAAAAGACCATAAAATAGATCATCAAACCCTCACAAATAAAAAACAGTAGCAGCACAATAGTACAACCAACTCGCAATAAAAAACGACAGCAAAGTACTCTAATAAAAGTCATGTAAGGTAAATATATGGTGGATGGAACCTAAGGAGGGCCCTTAAGGTCAACGTATGGGTGCAAGAATGCATAAATCATTACAAAATTCCCATAAACCTAGAAACATGCACACATGCTCTAGTAAAAATGATTGCAAGCATTGAAAAATGCCTGCGTAGTAAGTAAACTTGTTTACAATTTCCACGAGTGATGCATGTTCTAAAGAATGGGATCCTGTTGTCTTTGCTTCATTTATGCATTCTTTGTCTCAATGAAAGGATCTTTATGAAGAGAGGGTGCACACTCAAAAGATCATCTTGTACCTACTTCTCTTTGATAAAACATCTTGTAGTGTATGTTTTAGAGGAATTCTGGAGTGGACAATTCTTGCAAAGTACATAACAAATGTTCAAAACAATTTTTGGGTCATCCTTGTAGCTGATGTAAAGAATGTATGCATATGGAAGGAAAATGATTGCAGGAACGTGGGAAGCTACTATAATTCCCACACCCTCACCCATAATTTCTACAAACAAGAAGGAAATGCACATAGACATAGTGTGGAATCCCATAATATTAAGAAAATGCACACAAGAAGAAGAAAATTTCCACATGAGTGAAGGAGATGTGATTAAAATGAACGTAGGGTCTCCAATATGCCCACAAGTGGAGGAGAAAAATGTCATCCGAGCCTCAAAAATATCCTCAAGCCTCAAATATGCCCGCACTTGAGAGTAAAAATTCTTGCAGCTAGTTAAAAATGCCCGTAGAGAAATAGAGAAATGCCCGCAGGAGCTCAAAATGCATGTCTTAGTCTCTAAAAATTCTCACATCTAGTGAAGAAATTCCCTCTTAGCCACTGAGAAATTCCTGTAACCAAGTGAAATGTCCACTACTTGAATAAAATGGCCACATTCATAAGTATATCGCCGCAACTAGTTTGGAAATGCGCGCAAGTGCCCACAAGATTTGGAAAAATGTCTACATCCTATTGAGAAATGACAGCAGCTAGTTTAAAAATGCCCATTGGACTAATAAAATGCCTAAACTACCGTATAAAAATCCCACGCACCTCAAACATATCCATCCAAGTCTATAAAAATGCCCACAAAAATCCACAAAAGGTTGAAAAATGCCTTGTCGGCATGTTTAACTAACTGTGGGAGTTTCATTTTATTCTTGCATGCATAATGCAATACTTGCAGGCAAGCTTCAGAAACTCCATGTAGGAAGAAGAAAAATTCATGCATGAGTGAAGGAGATGTGATTAAAATGCACATAGGGTCCCCAATAGGCCCGTAAGTGGAGGAGACAAATGCTATCTAGGTCTCAATAATATCCTCAAGCCTCAAATATTCCCATACTTGAGAGTAAAAATTCCCGCATCTAGTTAAAAAATCCCACAAGGAAATAGAGAAATGCTCGTTGAACCTCAAAATGCCTATCTTAGTCTCTAAAAATGCATGTCTTAGTCTCTAAAAATTCCCGCAGGTAGTGAAGAAATGTCCTCCTGACCGTTGAGAAATTGCCACATCCAAGTGCAATTTCCACAACTTGGCGAAAATTTCCATAGTTCATAAGGATATACCCACAACTAGATTGAAAATGCCCACAAGTTCCCACAAGATTTAGAAAAATGTCCACAGCCTGTTGAGAAAATCCCGGAGCCAGTTTGAAAATGGCCATTGGATTGATAAAATTCCTGCAATACCTTATAAAATTCTCACATGCCTCAAACATATGCATGCAGTTCCATAAATTCCCACAAAAATGCACAAAAATTTGAAAAATTCCCACAGGTAGCCATAGCAATAGATGAAGTAAAATGCATAAAGAAATTAGCTACAATATGATTGCAGAAATCTACATTTGTGAATGGTTGATATTACTTTTCATGTTGATTTCCTAGATATACGTGAGACAAATTAAATATCTTGATATGAACAAACCAACAAGGTTTCAGGGGGGGAGCAATTAGTCTACATATTGATAGGGGGAGCAGTATGTTTAGAGAAATAAAAGAAAATAAAGTGAAGCAACATTCTGATGTTGTCATTGATGCATTGTTACCTTTTATGAATTTACTATATTATGTTGATACATTCATTATGTGGGCATGTCCTTACATGTCATGGGAATTTCAATGATAAAGTTAAACAATAGACAGGTACAACATTAAAGCTATTGTGAAGATTTTGATAGCTTAGTGTTTGACCATGAGTATTTGATGAGGTTTTTCCATCAATGACAAAAGGGAGGTTTGTTGAGAATGGTTGATGACAAAGGAATATAAAGGTTGAATGCAAAGGATGATGACATGGAAACAAGGAATATAAAGGTTGATGACAAAGGATGATGACATGGAAAAAAGGAAATGACAGTTTGGACATCAAGTCAACATGAGGGTAGGTTACCTGGCCTTCCTTACTATATGTGGTCATACGTCTCATGTGCCTCATGCAAAGATTGGCAGCTCACAATCATCATCACTGGATAAGGAATCTCATGTGGTCATCTCATCTTCCTCAGGTTAACTTAGCAAGGGGTGGCTATCCCCTTGAGGATAACCATAGTCCTCGAAAGATGTCACACATATTAAAAAATAAGCTATGCAACAAAATGAACAAACATTTCACATATATATTGTAAAAAACACAAATATAGGTATATTAATTATTTTAATCAACATAGTACTATCAAACATAGAGCTACATTAATAATCATCAAAGTGCTGAAAAAAAAATAGTAATAACCATAATCATGTAAATGTTACAATATTGGACAATACTGAGGGGGGNCAAAAATTTATCATGGATCCCAACTTGTGAAAACAATAAACACTTTCTACAACTACAAAATTACATTTACAATTGTTTTCTATACTCTATTTTCCATTTTTAATTCTGTTTAAAACTAAACAGTCACTCCCTTTTAATTTAACTATGTTTTTATTTTTAGTAACACCCCTTTTTTATTGGGTCAATAGGCGCTTTCTACAACCCAAGTGAGTGGTATTTGTCATGTCTGTAACACTGATGTGCCACATGTAGGCTAAAAAACTTAAATATAAATTTTTTATTATAAGACTAAATAAATAAAATAAAATAAGCAAACGGTAGAAGGTAAAAACTATGGATTATTTGGCCATATTCTCAAAATGGTTGAAAAAATATATAATGCTAATGAAACACAAAGAACCGTAAAATTTGTTCTCGATGGCCCAGGAAAAAAATAATTTTAAAAATATCTTATATTTTGAGAATTGAAGTGTCCAATCTGGAGATGACTGATATCTTGGCTAGAATAAATGTGTTGAGTGGAAGTAGGAGATGAGTGTGCCCTATATTTTGAAATTAGTGATTTACTTCATAATTTGGAGATAAAATTGTATTATAATAACTTGGCAAAAAATGTTTTATATTTTATGAAAACTACTTGGAGAAAAAAAATTGGACTCATCAAATGAGCTTCCTTTTTTTAAATACTCCATTTTGAAGAGAAGTAGGAAAATCAATCATAATAGTATTGGTTGTATTAATAACTTTTTACATGAGTTTTAATGGATATAATTATGTATGTTTTCTATTAAAATTTTAAAAGATGCGTTTTGGTATATGTCAAGAACCCTTTATAAAAAACATAGTTTTTTTCAAGTTATATTCTAAATATATCGATTTTACTTTTAAGTTTAGTATTAAAAATGATATCATTGTTCATTATTAATATAATTTATAATATTGTTAATTTTATCATTTTAAATCAACAAAGTTGAAAATATTAAAAAAATTGTGTGCGTGTGTATACATATACACAGACACACCAACATAGATTCATTTGAACTTTGGATCTTTCAAGTATAGAGAGGAATCAAATCTCTTGAGGTGAAAATTTTTCCTCAAGTATAAGATTCTAAAAGGGTTTTTACCTCAAGGAATTTGATCCCACTCAATGCTTGATAGAGCCAAAGTTTAGATAGATCTATATTAGTTTTAACTCTGTTTAATCGTAATCTAAATCTTTGTTTTTAACATAATGCTTGTCAATTCCTGTAGCTTATTTACTCTGCATATTAAACTCTATATTATTCTTGTAGCGTGTTTATTAAATAACTCTTCAACATTCATAACTCTGTTTTAATAATAAACAAACTATTTAATAAGGTTCAAGCAGTTTCATTTTCTCCAAACAATAGCATAAACTCTTCTCGATATATGCAAGAATTATTGGTAGCATTTTCTTCATGCTGTCAGTATAACTCTGTTTATTTCTTTTTAATAACATTTTGTTTCTCTTGCTTTTAACCAAAAACGTTTACCCTTATCAATATATGCAAGAAACCTTTTTCACATGACTATAGGTATTTTTCACAACATTTGTGGGGCACCATTCTCCTACTGTGCATGCATAACTTTTCTTTTAACTGCATGCGTTTTCTTTCTCAAAACATACACAGTTTTTCATTGACTTGGAAGGTTTAATCCTCGCATGTGTGCCCATCAAAGGACAACCTGAGACCATGAATGGGTGGAAATATCACCAAATAACATATCCATGTGATTAGATAAATTTATTTTCACAAGGAAACCTTCAGGCATGCATTTCCAAATGTCTTCACAAATTTCCTGTGTTTAACTTTTGGACATGTAAACACACCTTTTTTTAGAAACTTGGCAGGCTTATCTTTCGTACGTGTGACCTCCAGTGGAGAGACTGAAACCATGGATAGGTAGACAACTTAACAAAAATAGCTTCATATCATTAGATGAATTTATCTACACAACCATAGCCTCTGGCGTGCATTTCCAAAAGGCCTCACAAACTCTTGTGTTTATCTTTTTCTCAACTTGGAAGGCTTACCTTTAACACATGTGAAATCCAAATGAGAAACTAAGACCATAGCTAGATGGCCAAATCATCAAGGAGTATATTTATATCATCTGATAAATTTAATGACACATGGATAGCCTCTGACATGCATTTCTAGATGGTCACTTAACCTCCTGTATTTAACACTTGAGAAAATTTTCATTTATTTTAATAGGAAAGCACACTTTTTCTCAATTTTGGCAGATTTATTTTTTGCATTGGTGACCTCTATAAAGGAAACTAAAAACATGAACGGATAAGCACATCACCAAATAATATATTCATTCCATTGGATAAATTTATTGATACTAAGACAACATTTGCTGGGCATTTGCAAATGGACTTCTGAACTTCTCTGCTGACCCTTGGATAATTCTTCAAAACCCTAGGTCAACTAAGGTGGATTATTACTTTGAGAAAACTTGGAAAGTGAAACATCCAAATCATGGTGGAAAACATGTTGATTCCATCCATTCCCATTTCATCCACTTCAACCTCATTCTCTCTCATTAGTAGGCATTTTACTGGAACAGTGCAAAACATGCAAGAAGGAACTTTTGCAAGACTGATATCTTCACCCTCAAAGACTGTTTGGAAAAATTGATGATATGGTTAGATGCACCAATAAAAAATATATAGGAATGCATATTCATAATAATTTAATTCATCAACTACAAAATATGGCAGGCATTTTACAGAGGCCACCTAGGAAGTTTTACCAACATAATTTATCCCTAGTAAAACTGTGCCATTTCCAATGTGACTTTTTTAATTCACCAAAACAGTGAACTGATGATGCCATATTATCTAAGACATATAATTGAGAATAAAAAATGAAATTTCACCTTCAGACTCATTATCCTCTGACCTAGGCCTGCATTTTACTTAATGGGTAGAAAAATAGCCTAAACCCCTATTTTGGCAGACCTGTAACTTTTTCCTCAAGCATGCTTTTGGAGAATTGGGACCATGGTCAAATTCCCACATCAAAAATTTACAACCTAGTGGTTCCATATTAATTTTATCATCAATAGCTGATATCTGGCATGCATTTTTCTAGATCCATTTATACTAATTTTCCCAAAACATCCTAAAACCCTGTTTTGGAAGACCTGTATCTTTCTCCTCAAACACTATTAAAGAAAACTGAGACCATCGCTAGGCAGAGAGTTCAAAAAGATATGGAATGCCAGTATAGGGAAATAATTTTCCTTAACCTATGAATTATGGCATGCATTTTCCTAGAGTAGTTTTGACTAATTTTCCCATACTTAAGCGTGCATTTTGTTGCAGCAAGGTTTGATGGTCCTAAAGGAAACTACTAGTAAGATCATATTAGAAAAAAATACAAGCATTATTGTTAAGTTGTCATTGATGAATATGAATCTACTAGACTCATTATAGAATCCACTGAACTGAAGAAGATGTTTGACAATGATTAAGACTTTTTTTTGGGTAACCTCAGTTTACAAATGTTGAAGGTCAAATCTTACGAAAGCTTCCAGGTATAAATCTGAGCTAGTGAAAGATTTTGAAGACATTTAAAGCCTACACTTGATGGACATAATTCCCGCAAGTATTGCATTATACATGCAAGACTAAGATAAAATCCCCACAATAAGTTAAACATGTCCACATGGCAATAGATAAATGTCTATTGAACCCCAAAATTCCTAATATAGAGGTGGAAAGATGCCCGCATGAGGTGTTGAGATGCCAATAGATCATTAAAATTCTCGTGACATGTAAGGACATGCCTACATAAGTATGCAAGCACCAACACATGAATAGAATATGCCAGTGACATGTAAGGACATTCCAGCATAATAAATGTATCAACAATCATCTAGTAAATTCATAAAAGTTAAGCATGCATCAATGACAACATCACAATGTTTCTTCACTTTAATTTCATTTTTTTATCTAACCATATTTCTTCCCATATCAATATGTAGAATAATTGCTTCCCCTCAAACCTTTTTGGTTTGTTCATCTCAAGATATTTAATTTGTCCTGCATATATCTTCACAATCCATGAAAAGTAATATCAACCATTCACAAATGTATATTTCTAGAATCATATTGTTGCTAATTTATTTATGCATTTTACTTCATCTATTGCTATGGATTCCTACGAGTATTTTTCAACCTTTTCTTCATTTTTCCAAGCATTTGTCTAGACGTGCGTGCTTATGTTTGAGGCCCACGGGAATTTTATAAGGTAGTGTGGGCATTTTATCAGTCCAACGAAAATTTTCAAACTTGTTGCAGGCATTTATCAACAGGCTGTAGACATTTTTCCAAATCTTGTGGGATCTTGCGGGCATATCCTTCTTAACTATGGCCATTTTCTTCAAGTTGTGGAAATTTCACTTGGTTGCAGGAATTTCTCAGTGGCCAGGCGTTAATTTCTTCACTATCTGTGGGAATTTCTTCACTCCCTGTGGGAATTTCTTCAATGCATGCAGTGACTATTCAAATTTGAAAATGTCCACATGGAAAGTGAAGTATTTCCTACACACAAACGAGAACATCCGTATGATGCTCAAAATTCCCACGGTGAATGGATAATGCACGCAACATGTTAAAGAGATTCCTGCAATAGCTTGAAAAATGTTCGCAGACATATGGGAAGACCTCAAGCCAATGATAAATTATAATCAGAGTTTGTAATTGAAGTTTGAAAAAGCACGCAAAGGTTGTGAAGAGACACTGTTGATGTAATGTCTTGAAAAAATTATAGCAATAACTAGAGAAGCATCCACATAGTCATTTAAAATGCAAGTATATTAAGGAAGAAAATGCCTGCACTATGCCTGCTAGGAAGGAAAATATGCCCGCACAGTAAGGAAAGATTCCTGCAAGGTCCCTGAAATGCCCGAGTATAAACAAATATATA